>OOIL02000218.1:701620-716620 GCA_900332095.2 Cuscuta campestris
GTTTTGCTTGCAATTTGCAAGTTCCTTCTTTAGTTGATGAATTCGAGGACCGTTTGCAACAGAGAAACGATCTTGGATGTCCTTCCATAGTTCTGCTGCTTCTTCTACCTGTGTGATGGAGTTTCTCAGGCTGCCATCAATTGTGTTGTAAATCCATGAGACCAACATGGCATTCACAATCCACCATTCTTCATAGTTTTCATCTCCTTCTTCTGGACAAGGGATGGATCCGTCGATGAATCCAATTTTCCGTTTTGCACGGAATGCAATTCTCATTGCACGAGCCCATTCTTCATAATTATCACCATTTAGTTTGACTTGGGTGATAATTAATCCAGGTGTGTCTGCGTTCTTGAGTTCGTAAGAACTTCCCTTCGTAGGGATTTTTTCTTCCTCATCGAAAAGCTTGCCGACGAGATTTTCTTCTACTTCTGCCATGTCGACGGTCGAGGAGGATAGTCCGGCGGTCGATGTCGGTGATCCGGCGGAAGACAGGCTTGAACCGGCGGAGGACGGTGATGGACCGTCGTATGTCTAGATTAGGGTTTTTCCCTAGGAATCTACTAAACCGAATCAATTTCCTTCTTCGATCCGGCTTCCTTCTTCTATCTCCAACAGAAAATATCGTGATTTGAATATTATGAAGTCTCGTTTTGTTTTGGGCACCAAAATTTTGTACAAAACTTGTTCCGAACTGGTTTATAAGTGAACACAACCGAGTTAGATAAAGTGTCATGTTTCGTATCTGGTGGGTGTATTCCATCCAATACCGTTCAAATGGAGGCTTTCAAATAATTGACCAGTCAAGACTAATTTTTGGTATGAGCCTAAAACAACAGTAGGAGGGTATTCGGTTGATGAGAACTTGACCAGTACACTTTGGATGCTCTGCTGGTCCAAATACTTTACTCCATCATTCGCCCCCAATTTCAATAAACTCATCCCTTATAAATTTACCCGGCATGATATCTATGGTTGGGAAGTGTCGGCAAGGAAGAATTCAAAAGAAATTGGACTGTAGGGGCCAAATACAATGAAGGATCATTGAGGACATTCAAGTAATCCGTCCAAAACACTACGTGACAAGAAAGTCACCTTCCTAACTAGATGACAAGCGACTAGGAGACAGAGCTAATCACCTCGCGCCACCCAGGATCATGGTCTGACGAGGGTGTGCGGCGCCTTGTCCCCTCTAGCTTTCTATAAATACTTGTGTAGCACTTTTAGTCATTATTCAAGTAAATATTCGTCATCACTAGACATTATGGACATTATTAAGTGCTATTTAAGGAATAAAATAGTTTAAGTGCTATTTAGGAGAATGACTTAAATTTTAATGTTATTTAGTATAAATATTTCAAAGTTAAATTGAGAAAAAGGCAGCACATCCGTACGAAGAACACGTTCACCCCAAATGAAAAACATGCTTTAAATCATGTGGACAGAGAGAGTCGGCATCACCTGTCAACCACATATTATCTAAACCTGCGATATGATGAGCGCCATCCCCGGACCGCAACCGGCAGCGCCGGCAACATTTCCGACGGTACGGCCGATTCCCGGCGGCTACGGATGGCCATTGTTGGGGCCGATGAAGGACCGGCTGGACTACTTCTGGTTCCAGGGCCCCAAGAAGTTCTTCCAGACGAGAATCGAGAGGAACCGGAGCACCGTTTTCCGGACGAATGTGCCGCCGAGCTTCCCCTTCTTCCTCGGCGTGAACCCGAACGTCATCGCCGTGCTCGACGTCAAGTCCTTCTCTCACCTCTTCGATCCGGAGGTGGCGGAGAAGGCGAATGTGCTGGTCGGCGACTTCATGCCCAGCGTTAGCTTCACCGGCGGGATGCGCGTGTGCGCGTATCTTGACACGTCAGAGCCCAAGCACGCGCAGGTACCAAAATTTATGCCCGTTATTAATAAAAGTTGAAATAGATCCCAATCTTGGACTGGTTGAGTCAACAGTTTTTGTTAGTAGATTTAGACCGGTTTGAGACTTGTCCGGTCGGATCTGAATCTGGATCTAGCAGAATCGGAAGTTATTTTTCATTTAGATCTAAACTCATACTAAAAGCTCTTTTCTTTCTTTTTCGTGTTAGAATTTTAGAATTAGATATTGAAAGAAATCGAAATAAATTAAAAAAATTCAAGAATGAAGTTTTGAATAAAAGAAAATTCATTCTTGTCCGCATTTGAACAAGCATGTTAAAAATTTTGATATATATAAAAATATATTGTTTAATTTATTTTGAATTATTGTATATTTTTTAACTTGAAAGAGTTGAAAAAATTGGTACGAGTTGAAAAAAGTTGTAAGATAATTTTTTAAATCTAAGGGAGAAAGCTAAAAGTAGGAGTAAAATATTGAAAATATACCAAAATAGAACCTCCATATTTTTATTTTCGAAATAGGACTTAAAATGCATTTACATTACCAAAAAGTTATGTACATTACCAAAAAGTATAATAATGCGCACATGTACAGTGTCACATTACTACAGTGCGAAATCTTATTTCAGGAAAAAAAATATGAAAGTCTTATTTTGATATTTTTTTGTATATTTTAATTCTATCTAGAGTGATTTTTATAAATTCCAAAGCAAGAGACTTCAAATTATCTTTGCATGTGACATTAATAATTATGGAGTGTTCATAAATTATTGAATTAATGATATTGTAAGGACTTTCCAACAAAGAAACTAGTCATTAATGATATTGCATTAATGATATTGTAAGGACTCTCCAACAAAGAAATAAATCGTAGTCAAAGTTTATATACTCGGGTAAATTTTTGCCTATATGAGTGTTTATGAACAACTTGTCCCATGGTAAAATTGGAACGTGATTCAAAAGTAAACCATCCTAAAAGAACTTCATATTTAAAAGATGAATTTATTTAAATAACACTAAAACATAATGACTTTTTCAATATAGGATCATGTATTTTTATTTCCCAATGTAGGATTATTTGTCATTATCCATTAGTTATTATTTAAGTAAATGTCTACTATCATTTGAGATTATTTCTCATACTAGCTAGACATTATTGAGTACTATTTATAAAATAAAAAAAAATTAAATAATACCTTAGAAAATAACTTATGTTTTAATTCTATTTAATACAAATTTCACTATTTAAAACCTTTTTTTAACGAATACTTGAAACTATTAAAGTAGGGAGACATGCATGTTCAGGGTTTTTTTTTTAAAGAAATCACAAGAATAGAACATAAGAATAGAACATATAAGAAAATTTTAAATTAGTAATTCTATCTTTTTTTGCTCAAAATAGGAGAATGCAATAGGCCATATATATTCTCACCCTAATAAAGAATATATATGAACATGATTGATATCATATATATATTTTATTTCTTAATTCGTGAATATAAACATAGAACTCTTATTTTAATATATTTTTAATATTTTATTTTTATTTTAGTTTTTTTCTTTTTTTTACGACTATGGGTACTTAATTTTATTACCATATACTCCCTCCGTCCCCTGTATTTGTCCACTTTCATTTTTACACATCATCCAATGCACTTCTTTAATCCATTTTATCTTGTAATTTGTATATTAAAAAATTATAAAAATTATACTACCTCCGTCCACTTTTGACTTTTGGAACTGTTCATCTAAGCACTTTGATTCATCAAATTCTCTCAATGTGTAAGCCTAAATATAGTCATGTGTGATCTTGTTTGATTTGTCTTAACATATAGATTATTAATATATAATTTCTATAATTTTTTAATATACAAATTAAAAGATAAAATGAATTAAAGAAGTGCATTGGATGGTGTGTAAAAATGAAAGTGGACAAATACTCTAGGACGGAGGGAGTATATTAATAATATATATGTTAAGACAAATCAAACAAGATCACACATGACTATATTTAGACTTACACATTGAGAGAATTTGATGAGTCAAAGTGCTTAGATGAACAGTTCCAAAAGTCAAATGTGGACAAATACAGGGGACGGAGGAAGTATGATAAAATAAAATAATTTTATTGTCGAATTTTATTTCACCATATAGCAAGTATGATAAAATAAAATAATTTTATGAAAGATGTTTTTGAAAGATTGTAGTTTCCCATATTAATAAGCTTTGTGAAATTCAACAATGGCAGATCAAGAACTACACATTAGACATCTTGAAAAGAAGCTCAGCAACATGGGTTCAAGCCCTGACAAGCCAGCTTGACGTAATGTGGTCCGCCATAGACTCCGACCTTTCAAAATCCGGCGGCAGATCCGCCTCCCTCCTACTTCCGCTCCAGAAGTTCCTCTTCAGCTTCTTCTCCCTCACCCTTCTCGGCGCCGACGTCTCCAAGTCACCGGAAATCGCCCGCTCCGGCCACATCATCCTCGACAAGTGGCTCGGCCTCCAGCTTCTCCCCACCATCAACGTCGGCTACCTCCAGCCCTTGGAAGAGATCTTCCTCCACTCCTTCCCCTACCCTTTCTTCCTCGTCAAAAGAGACTACCAGAAAATCGTCGATTTCGTCGAGAAAGAGGCGGCCGAGGCCGTAAGGCGAGGCGTGGACGGCTTCGGGCTCACCCAGAAGGAAGCCGTCCACAACCTCGTCTTCGTCCTGGGGTTCAACGCCGTCGGGGGATTCTCCATCTTCTTGCCGGCGCTTCTCGGCGCGCTGGGGGACGAGAAGAACGCCGGCTACATCCAAGGGAGGCTGAGGAAGGAAGTCCGGGAAGTAGCCGGGACCCACCCGGAGAATCTAAGTTTCGAGAAGGTCAAGGAAATGGGTCTGGTCCAGTCCTTCGTCTACGAGACGCTCCGGCTCAACCCGCCGGTCCCGACTCAGTTCGCCCGGGCGAGGAAGGACTTCCAACTGAGTTCGCACGAGTCGAGTTACGAGGTCAAGAAAGGTGAGCTTCTCTGCGGGTACCAGCCGTTGGTCATGCGTGACCCGAAGGTTTTCTATGACCCGGAGACTTTTGTGCTGGACCGGTTTGCGGGGGAAAAGGGGAAGGAATTGCTGAAGTATTTGTATTGGTCGAACGGGCCGCAGACCGGGTCGCCCGGTCCAGCGGACAAGCAGTGTGCGGGTAAGGAGATTGTGACTCTAACGGCGTCGTTGCTGGTTGCTTACATTTTGCAGAGATACGACTCTATCACGGTGGCTTCTGCTTCCGTCAAAGCTGCTAAACGGGCCGTCACCTAAACTGTGTCACTTTGCAAAGTGGGTTTTCCCCTGTATTCCTTGAGAATAAAAATAAATAAATTAATAAGGCTGCTATTCAAACTGAACTTGATGTTGAAAATATGAAATAAATAATGTGTGATATTGTCATTCTCAAAACTACTACCCCCTCCGTTTCAGAGTATTTGTCCACTTTTATTTTTACACACCATCCAATGCACTTTTTTAATCCATTTTATCTTGTAATTTGTATATTAAAAAATTATAGAAATTATATATATTTTTTTGAAAGTATAGAAATTATATATTAATAATCTATATGTTAAGACAAATCAAACAAGATCACACATGACTATATTTAGGCTTACACATTGAGAGAATTTGATGAGTCAAAGTGCTTAGATAAACAATTCCAAAAATCAAAAGTGGACAAAAACTGGTGGACGGAGGGAGTACTCCATAATATAATGTCATGCTGAGATATCATGTTCGGATATCTCCTTATTTACCTAGCTTATACCTCCTCCTTCTCCCATTTGATTATAAATTGGAATTAACGAGGAAAAATTTTTCACTTTTTGAAATTATTTTATTTATAACTCGATATATCAATTAGAAATAAAAGTTTTTGTTTGAACAAAATGCACCTTCTTCATTCATCACTTCAAACTGTTTTACAATATGAAATACACTTAACAATTTTAACAAGACATTCAATTTAGGGTACTACCCTTAATGAACAAACTCAGGTCCCCCCTCTTTGTCCAGTATGTTGTTGTGGTGAATTGTACCCATTTCATTAACTCCTCCAGTTGTGGCTCTTTCTTAAGATGAACCATCTTGTTTTTGGCCCTCCAAATGGCATAGCATATTGCTGCATAGGCACTTATGATTTGCCTCCTCCTTCTCCCCTTAATTCTCATTAAAGATTGCCTAATCTCCTGTACCTCTTTGCCCTCTATTTTCCACTCCAACCCGTTTGAAACTCTAGCAAGAAGTTCTTTTGTTATGTTACACTTACTGAATAAATGGTCTTGGTCTTCTTTAGCTACACCGCATAATTCACATATGTTAATTATATCCATGAATTTAGCTAGTCTTGCCTTGGTACTAACTCTCTCTTTACTAATGAGCCATTGGAGGAATTGGTGTTTGGGTACAGTTAGGTTGTTCCAAACAAATGATATCTAGTTTGGCTTTTTTTTCACCTCCCCTCTCTGTAGTGTACCCCTTTGACATATCCATATTGGTGAACCATTTTCTATTGTTTATGATCTTTTTCCAATAAAAATAGCAGTCACCCCTGATTTTGTAGTTCTTCACCTCCCCTTTAATATACCTTTCATGTACCATTTTACTCACAAATTTTCCTTATCTTTATCAATATCCCACCAATAGTTGTATACATAAGCTCTATTCCAGTACACCATATTCCTTACGCCTAGGCCCCTGCAGTTTTAGGCATGCACACTTCATCCCAGTTAACCAATGGTCTCTTAGTATAACTAACAGAAGCACCCCACAAAAAATTCCTACATACACTCTGTACCTGCCTCATTACCTTTGTTGGGAGAATAAACAATTTACACCAGAACGTCATGATGCCAAAGAGCACACTGCTGATAACCCTGCATCTTCCTACGTAAGACATGTGTTTAGTAGACCATAGGAGGTAATTTTTTCAGTTATATTAGCTACCAATCTGTCACAATCTTTGCCACGGATTCTAGGAACAGATATGGGACTGCCCAAATATCTGAGAGGCAGGACTCCCATCTGCAGTTTAGTTATCTAGTAGCTTTTCTTGAGTTTTCTTATCAACCCCACCGAATACAATTTGAGATTTAAAAGTTACAAAAACTACATCAAAAGTTCTACAAAATAAAAGATGATAAGAATTTTTTTGTTTTATCAAATACTTAATGAAATCATGTAAATAAACAAAAGTTATCGAGAAGAGAGAAAAAAAGATAATCAAAATGGAGACACAAAGAATATTAATTATGTTAGAATTAATTTTATTTTAGAAGTGAAAAAGAGAGTAAAAACAGTAATAAAAGTAAAAGATGGGAAAAAGAAGAGACGTGTAATGTGTGATCATGTGGTGCTGAAAAGGAGGATGAGAGAGATATCTATATCCAATGTATAGAAATGATTGGTTCACAAACAAAATCCTTACAAATGTCACAAATTTATACTTGTGAATTTAAATAAAAATAAAATAGTCTAAAATAATTTCCAAATGAGAATGTAAAACATACATTGTAAGTTTGTGAATTTTGTGACCATTTTATTTGTGAACCTAGCATTGCTCTTCAATGTATAATATGGTCATGTTCTTCTCAACTTATTTTTTACTTATTACTTGAAATCAGATCAAATCAGAACCAACTAGATCAGGTGAAGAGAACATGTCCTATGCCACAAATCAGATCAGAACGAACAAGATGAGGTGAAGAGAACATGTGCCCCAAATACTACGCCACAGGTGTGCACTTTTATATAGTGCCAGTGTGATGCTAAAGTGATGATTCACACATGCACAAAATATTAGTGCATATTTTTTAATTGCACTAGCATTTTGCGTCAGTGTGGACCCATCAAAATATTAGTGTACCTCTTTGGTGTAACTTTGAGATACATTCTTTGGTTTAAATGTAGCATGATTGTTTTTTATCGAGAAGAGGAAAAAGAAATGGGGCACATGAAGAAAGAAGAAAACGTGAGGGATTAAAACTTGGTTATAAGACTATGTGTAGTAGGGGATTTGACGGGGCTTGATAGAGTGCTACGTAGGCGCCTCGTAAGTGGGTAGTTGTGAAAACAAATTTTTTAAAAAATAAAGATTATGTGTTATGGGCCTTAAAATAGGGGTGTGAGCAAAATTGATGGGATTGAGATATACGGAGTAGATTATTTTGATTGAATAATTTTTTTTTTAAAAAAAGAATAGATACAGACATAGTTTTGAAAACTGGACCGGCCGGTTCAGACTTGAAACCTGTGAACCGTGCATCAAACCAGTCCGGTCCGGACAATTAGACCGACTTCAGCAATGAACCGGTGGAAACCGGTTAAAACCGGCCGGTTTCACCGCCGGAACCGGTTTTTTAATTTTTTTGTGAACTATTTTAATTTTTAAAAAGCACGTGCCCGAGATTCGAATCCAAAACCTCATGATAGAAAAGGCCATGCTTCAAACCATCTCTACTACAATGCTTGGTTTAAACTCTTTGCTATTTGTCTTTAATATTCTTTAGTTACAAAATTTTTTATCAAATACTTTTAAAAAATATAGAGTTTTTTTTAACTAAAATTCAAAACCCATTGATATAATTGAGATGAAGTGCATATCACACAAATATTTAACTAAATATTTTTTAACTAAATTTTTCTTCAGCCTTACACGTCAAACTTTTATTTTTTTAAACTAAGTAGCGTGGAGTTTTGAACTCGTGATCTTTTAGTCAACAGGCCCCCAATACCATGTCAAGAAAGTGATTCAATCAAAAGCTCAAGCTTTTAGTTTTGTCCCAATTTTTTTTTATACTCCAACACCTTCTTTATCCTATTTTTTTTCATTTTTCTTCACGAGATTTGACTAACGTTATTTTAAATTTAATTTATTTAATTATAAATAAAAACTAAAATTAAAAGTTATATATTTAAACACTATAAAAAAAGTTCAACCAAACAAGAACCAACATTATTATATTATTTTATGAAATAAGTTGTCAAAGTAAACCAACAAAATATATAACATTTAATCATGTGAATAATATTGTTTTTTTAATAGATGGAGTAAAATGTATAATGTGTGATTAAAAAATTATTTGGAAGAGATAGAAATAATTTGGGTCGTGTTTCTTTTTCTAGAAAGAGAAAAAATCCATACTCCCTCCATCCCATTAAACCATTCCTCTTTCATTTAGTTCCAATCTCTAAAAGATTTCACATTCTATTAAAAAATCATTTTTACCCTTATTTTTTCATATCATACATATCACATCATACTTTGTCACTAATAACCAAATTATCACATCTTATTTTACCCATTACATGTATTAGGGGCAAATTTAGAAAATCAACTAAAATTACACTTTCTTTATTTTGGTCAGAAGTCAAAATTAGAATGATTTATTAGAACGGAGTGTTATTTAAAAAAGGAATGAGACATCTCCCAACTTCTCTCATGTAAGTAAATACTAAAAGAATACATAGATATTTTTTTTTTGAAAACAAGCAAACTGTATTAAATTTGAAGAGGTACAAAGTCAGGAGGGGAAGAATCCCAATACATAATAGAAGTTTGCCTATAGGCAGCAGCAGCCAGAGAATGAGCACAAAAATTAGACGATCGAAGAATAAAACTGAAGGAACAATTATTAAATCCTTGTTTAAGTTTCCCGCAGTCCGAACTAGTGATGCCAATATAAGAACGATCTTCCATACAAGGATTAATCCTAATAGAGTTTGCTAACTCCATATTATTCCACCACATAATATATACTAGAGTCTAAAACAAATAACTTTAGAAACACTCACATAAAAAATAAGTTGGGAGAAATCACCTGCATGTGCACATAGCAAAGGCACAAAGTATTTGATACACAAATCAATGTCCAAATCTACAAGCATGGATGAAAATCAACGTCAGAGCTCCGGACTTGAGAATGGTAGACAACGGAATCCCATATTTCCCCTTCTCAAACAAGCCTTTCAGAAATGCCCAATACATTAATATCACCCACACAGTGCACATTGCCTCCCCCAAACTCCAACCCACCTCTTCTTTTCTAAAATAATCCACAAACCCAACGAACAAAGCTGCGATGTTTACCAACAGAATGGTTGTGCCAGGAATAAACAAGGAGGACTCGTCGAAAGTGAACCTCCCAACATCAGATTGCACCGTTACGTCTGCAGGTCCATTCGAACAATGTTCTTTCTTTGTTACCTCAAACACCGTGTCGGAGAACCCGACAACCTTAGCAATCCCACTCAAGAATCCAAACAACCACGACGCGGAAGAGGTAACCTTTTGCATCCTTTGGTTGTTCCACCAAGCACGAATCGACTCTCCGGCGTTAATGTACTCAAACAAAGTGTACAAGTTGTAGACGATGAAGATGGAAGAAGGTATTACGATGGGGACACCATCATTTACCTTTGGTTGGAAGTGAGAATTGGTGAAGATGCAATAAGCAGGGAGGAGAGAGTAGCACAATTCGAATATGGGCCGGATGGGCCACACCATAAACCAAAGATAACACATGCATTGCCTGAATCCGAGCCTGCCAAAGAGGGTGCCGATGATTGGGCTCTTTCTACTAATGAATACTTCCATCAGCCCAGTGGCCCATCGTTTTTGTTGGGTCAATGCAGCCGGCCCACCAGTTGGCGCGCAACCAAGAAAACTGGGAGGGTCATGATCATAAAACGCGGATCTCCACCCCTTGCAATGGATACTTAGTCCCGTGAGGATGTCTTCCGTTGCGGATCCGTACTTCCACCCAACCTGAAGATTTAAATATACATATATTAGGGGTCGGTTTGGGAATAGCGTTAGAGATTAGCGTTAGCGTTTTGAAAAGGCTATTTACAGGCAGCATTTAGCGTTAACTTTTTCAAAATAATCTGCACTGTAAAATTTTTATTCAAAATGTCAACGCTAATTTCTAACGTTATTTCCAGACAGGCCCTAGGAGTAGTTAATTACTTGATCTCCCCAAGTGGTGCCAAATTCATAGGTAGAATGTGCAACTTGGTAAGCTGCCTCATCAATGGGAGTGGGAGAGGAATTCTCTGCATTTGGGCGAGAAGAAGATGGTGACAAAATTTGAGCAGCTGAAAGGGTGAATGCGTCCTTTGACTTGCCAAATCTCTCCAACATTATGTCTTCGTCAATTAAGATGAAAAATAAAATACCAAATTAAATAAGAAATACTTGTTGTATTTGGACTAAATAGCAATAAAACTTAAGTCATTTCCCTAAATAGCACTTAAATTGTTTTATTTCTTAAATAGCACTTAATAATGTCCATAATGTCTTGTGATGACGAATATTTGCTCGAATAATGACTAATGCATAATGACTAAAAGTGCTACATTGGGAAGAAAAACATATATGGTGCTATTTAGAGAAAATCATTATGTTTTAGTGATATTTAAGTAATGTTGGAATATTGAAATAATAATATTGCTACTTGAATTATGAAGTACATGATAGAGTATTTATAGAAGAGGCTCCTAACACAACTAGGAATAGAGAATGAAAACTAACTAAAATACAACTTCTACCATAACTAGAAATACTTAATATTATTGTCTAACATCCCCCCTCAAGCTGAACTCTGGCTGAAGCAAGAGGAAGCTTGGACACTAGCCGGAAAACTGGAAACTTTGAGAAGAGAGAAGTTTGACGTGCGCCGGTGGCTGCTGACGTCGTTGGAGAAGAAAGAAGTCTGACGTGCGCCGGTGGCTGCTGACGTCGTTGGAGAGGAGAGAAGTCTGACATGCACTGGTAGCTGCAGACATCGTTGAAGAAGAGAGAAATTGACGTGCGCTGGTAGCTGCTGACGTTGAAGAATAAGAGAAAAGGTTGACGTGCGCTTGTAGCTGCTGACGTCGAAGAAGAATAGAGAAGGCTACTGGAGGTGCCTGTTTGACTGAAGATCCTTGACATTTTTTGTCTTTTTCTTGGATCCGGGCAATGCCTTATTTCCTTCTTGAAGGGGTGAGTTGTAGAGGTCTTATTTCCTCTTTCACTACTTCCCCTCTTGGCTTTGCTTTTGTGCTGATTTACTTTGGATTTTTATTGGTTCAACAGAAGAGAAAGGGAAGGGAGATTGATGATTAGAATGAGTGATTTTAGAGAGAAAAAGTAGGTTAAGAATTGCTGATGGAAAAAAAAATGGGTCTGAGATTTTGATATTGTGAATTAGAGAGAAACAACAATCATTTTTTTTCCTTTTTTTTGAGAAGATAGGATGATCTGAGAGAGTTTGTGAGGAGTTGGGATTTTTTTTTCATTTGAATGGAGAAGCTGATTTGAGGATAAAGAAGGAAACGAAAATAGAGGTGAATAGGGTGGAGCCGCCGTTGCCAAAATTACCGGCGGCGGCGGTGGGAGCAAAGATTTTTTTTTAGGTCACCAAGAGCGGTGGCTCCGATACCATGTTGGAATATTATTATTCTAATATTTCAACATGGTATCGGAGCCATCGCTCTTGGTGATCTAAAAGAGTTAATTGCTTCCACCGCCGCCGCCGGTAATTCCGGCGACGGCGGCTCCACCTTATTCATCTTTATTTTCCTTTCCTTCTTTTATCTTCAAATCAACTTCTCTATTCAAATGAAAAAAAAGGAAAAAAACCATGTTGAAATCACACCAAAAAAACCATCAAAGGAGGAACTTCTCTTGTCCTCTCCATGGTTCTTCAAAAAAAAACTCAACTCCTCACAAACTCTCTCAATTCATCCTATCTTCTCAAAAAAAAAAGGAAAAAAAATGATTTTTGTTTCTCTCCAATTCATCATATCAAAATCTCAGACCCAAATCTTTATTCCATCACCAATTCCTAACTCACTTTTTTCTCTCTCAAATATCTCATTCTAATCATCAACCTCTCTTCTCTTTCTCTTTTGTTGACCAATAAAAATCCAAAAAAAAAAAAACAACACAAAAGCAAAGTCAAAAGGGGAAGTAGTGAAAGAGGAAAGAATACCTCTACACCCCTTCAAGAAAGAAATAGGGCATTGCCCGGATCCAAGAAAAAGACAGAATGTCAAAGATCTTCAGTCAAACAGGCACCTCAAGTAGCATTCTTTATTCTTCTTCGACGTCAGCAGCTACAAGCGTACGTCAGCCATCTCTCTTCTTCTTCGACGTCGGCAGCTACCAGCGCACGTCAATTTCTCTCTTCTCCAACGATATCAGCAGCCACCGGCACACGTCAGATTTCTCTCTTCTCAAAGTTTCCAGTTTTCAGCTAATGTCCAAGCTTGCTCTTGCTTCAGTCAGAGTTCAGCTTGAGGGGGATATTATACAATAATATTAAGTATTCCTAGTTATGGTAGAAGTTGTATTTTAGTTAGTTTCCATTCTCTATTCCTAGTTGTATTAATTAGGAGTCTCTCTTATATATACTCTATCATGTACCCCATAATTCAAAGTAGCAATATTATTATTCCAATATTTCAACAAGTAAATTCTTCATTAAATAATTACTCAACCTAAAAGAAATAAATAAAATAGCAAATGGTGTGAGACATGAATAGTTAGCATATGCTCACCATTGACACCTCTTTGATTTGGGGATGAACCGTAAATAACTTTTCTCCTATGAAAGCATCCGGTTCCTTGATAAAACGGTCCTTGAATCCCAGCCGTTCCCGGCACCATCAACTATAATTTGAAAAAAAAATGTGCAAAATTACTCGTTTTGTTCCAAATTAATTCATATTTCGCTCTAATGGCATGTTTGGGAACATGGATTTGGATTTCAAATCCGGATTTGACTCAAATTCCATGTTTGGGAAATTCAAAAATTTTGAATTTAGATTTGAGTCAAATTCCTCTCATTTATAGCAAAGCTTAATTTGAAATCCATGCACCTCCCCTTGTCATTTGAAATTCAAGATTTCAAATCCTGGAATTGAAATGCATGAATTGAAATGAAATGCTAGTTGCCAAACACTACCTAAATGAATTTGTATTTAAAAATGTTGAATAGGGGATTGAATTATTGAAATTTGCCGAAACGAAAATGAAGTATTTTGGACTACATAATTTTCTTAAAAGAGAATATGTTAGGTTGTTTACTTTGATCAAGATTTTCATTTGGTTTCCAAAAGGGTCATCTTTCAAAGCACCATAGAAGCGTTGAGGAAATTGGACAAATGCTGCACCATCTTTTTCGTCCTCCTCCGATCCCAAGAGTACGCACATTGCATTGAGTGCCACTTTTGGATCATTTACGTAACAGTCGCAGTCCACATTTAGCATAAACGGCGCATTTGTCATCACTCCCGAGACTCTTGTCTACTTCACACAAATACCCAAATAAAGTCAAGACCAGAATATTACTCCCTCCGTCCCCAATTTGATTACAAATTGCGGGTTACAGAGTAAAATTTCCTATTTTTTGAAATCATTTTATTTACAAATTGGTATATCAATAAGCTATAAAAATTACATATTAAAAAACTACGTCAAAAGTTCTACAAAACAAGAGGTGACAAGAATATTTTATTTTATCAAATACTTGATGAAATCGCGTAAACAAACAAAAGTTATCGAGATGAGAGAGAAAAAAAAATTGTAATCTATTTAGGGACGGAGAGAGTATATAATGATATAAAATAAACAAAAATATTAGCCTTCGTTAGAATACTGAGAAGAAGAGGGGAAAGAAAATTGGAAGTGAGAAAACACACACTTCAATACATTTTCTCTTGTTTGGACATGAATGAAAATGATAAGAAAATGAAAAATAATAATGGGGTCCGCCTAAAAACTTTTTCTCACCTAGTGAGAAAATGCACCAACCACGCACTATAACTTTTTCTTCTCCATTTTTTTCATTTTTTTTTTCATATTTTCTCATCACTTTGACACCAATTTTTACATCATCCAAACAATAATACTTTTCTTTCCATTAACTCATCACTTTCTCATTTGATCATTTTTTTTCATACTATTTTCCTTCCTCTCCTTTTCTCACCTAATCCAAACTAAGGGTTAGAAAACCTCAAGAATTTGAGACAAAGCTACTCACAGATATACAAAGATAACCATTTTTATGTGTGCACTGATAATTAATACTCCGTCC
>OOIL02000218.1:721620-729077 GCA_900332095.2 Cuscuta campestris
TATAACTCGAACTAGAATTAACCCGAACCCGAAATAACTTAAATCTGAGGTAAATGAACTCGAATCCGACTGGATCGACGGTTTGCCAGCTCGCTTGCATTCCATTTAGATATTAATGTTGTTAGTTATACATGCACAACATGCGATCTTCTAGTGTTATCCGGTAACATTTTTATGGCCTCAATGAAATGCTCAAGAATCTATTAAGAAATATCATTCATTATATACACATACTAGTGTTAACCCCGTGCTTCGCACGGGCTCGTATACATTCTATAATTATAATTTTATTTATTTTAGTTTTCTAATAGTGACACAATATGTGTTAGATGGATATTTTTTAACTCTAATATATATCTTTTTTTTCAAATAATATAATTTAAATATAGATGTATATGCACTAAAGATTCTATAAGTATTTTCTTTCAAAGAAGTAAAAGAGAAATGATTTATTGTTTTTAAAAATGATATAAATTAAAACATTATTTTTCAAAATATTGATAAAGTTACAAAATATTTTAAAGATATAATTTAATTGTGTAAACAAAATATGTTTTAAACTGGTGGAATATATATTAGTATGTTTATTTAAAACAAAAATTTTATACAAAATATTTTGCAATGATGATATATATGTTTATAAAATTGTTAAAAAATGACATTTTTATACAAAGTATAATAAAAGTAATGTTTTTTAATATTAAAATATAATATTTATTGAAAGTAATGCAATAAAATGTGTTGAAAGATCTTTTTAAATAATTAAATGGACTAATGAAATTCATCCATGTCACTAATGAATGCACATGTGGATGCACATGTGGCATGCCACATGTCAACACTCCAAGAAATAAACCTTACTTTACATATATATATAGGATATATAGGATAGGATATACTCCGTATAAGATATAGGTTGGGTACCTTCATATTCTTCCACTCATGTTGGAATTCTAAGGAGCTGCATTCTGGGCCATTATTGAAGTATTGAAACGGAGCTCTAACGGCGACGTTAAACTTCTTGCAGAAGGGGACCCACAGCCTGGCAAATTTGGCTGCTTGGAGTAGAGAGTAAAAGGTGAGAGGGGACGCGCCGTCGTCGGACACATAACAGGCCAACTTGCTCGCCGGATAGTCCACCGCTAACAGAGACAGCACCGTGTTTACCGTTAGAATCGGCGGTTCCAAATCTGAATCCGCCGTGGTCACGAACATGTCCACCGCCGGAAGCTCAACCGTCCCATCTTTCACCCTGCTCCAACTTATATTAATAGAAAAACATACTTGTACATACTCCGTAGATAACGAAATAATAGACATTATATATATTGATGGTAATAAAAATTAATTTTACCGATGCAAGAGGCGTTCAGGGTAGGTGTGGGTGTCAATTTGGTTCCACTTACGGTTAACGGTAAGAGTCCAAATGAAAGTGAACCAAGACTCGCAGATGAGAGCCAGAAGCCAAGGGAATAATAAGAAGCCGCCGCCGCCGCCGCCGGCATGAGTTTTGAGGGAAATGAGTCTGTAGGTAATGAGCGATAGGAGGAGGCAAAGAATGATGACTTCTACAGCTCTTGATATTCTATTGTTTCTATGCCTTATTTCGTAGAGAGGCGGAAATGATAATGGAGAAGAAGGAGGTTTGGCTGGGGCCATGATTTTGTGTCTTAAGAACAGAGAGAGGGATAAGGAAGCTTTATATACTGCAGCCATGATTTTGAGGTTTTGGCTGTCAGAAGTTGTTACATAATCCCTCGCCTTTTCTAATAAGGATAAGGTAGTGTTTGGCAACTAGCATTTCATTTCAATTGATGCATTTCAATTCCAAAATTTGAAATTCTGAATTTTAAATGACAAGGGGAGGTGCATGGATTTCAAATTAAGCTTTGTTTTGAATGTAAAGAATTTGATTCAAATCCAAATTCAAAATGCTTAAGTTTCCCAAACATGGAATTTAAGCCAAATCCGGATTTGAAATCCAAATCCATGTTCCCAAACATACCATAAAGTTATTTGTATCTCATTTTGTACACCGCAGCGATACACCAACATTTGTGTTGGTGTAATGATAACTTTTGTTAACGCACCAATACTTTGTGTCAGTGTAAATTTTTGTTAACGTACTAACACTTTGCGTCAGCGTGAATCATCAAAATGTTAGTATATACTTTTGGTGTACAGATGAAGTACAAATTTTGAGGTACATGTAGCATGCTTCTTCTAAAAATATGACAGAGGTTTAAAAGGAGTGCATTGTAATTTAGTATTGAGATTCTAAAAATGTAATTGGATGGATAAAAATAAAATTTGATAGATAAACTAATAATAAATAAATATGATGTGATATGTAGATTAAAAGTTTATTGGGGTAAAAATGACTTTTTACTAGATTATTATTATTGTTATTATTAGTATATTATTATTATTACTATTATTATTATTATTATAATTATTATCATCATCATCACGTTATATTAATGAATGCTTTTAAGATTAAAAAAAGTGTTGTTATTTTGCATACATAAAAAAACTACTTTTGCAAAAAATACTTATAATATAAAGTTAGCATAAATATCAAAATGTTAAATTTTTAAAAGTTATTGTGGTTACGGTACACCTCAATTTATTTATGCAGTATTTATTATAAATAATATATTTGTAATTATACTTTATACTCCCTCTGTCCCTAAATATATCTCACATTTGCTTTTCTAGCAGTCGCGGAAACTTTTGTTTATTTCTACGTTTAATTGGTTATTTGATAAAATAAAATATTTTTGACACCTCTTATTTCGAAGAACTTTTGATGTAGTTTTTTGATATGTAAATTTTATTTTTTATTTCTATACCAATATGTAAATAAAATGAATTGAAAACTTGATATTTTACCTCGGTAATAGAAATGTGAGATATATTTAGGGACGGAGGGAGTATATTACAAGATTTTTTTTAAATATCAGACATGTCACATCATGTAATCAAACTTATTCCTTATTTCATGAATCATGATTGATATTTTATTTTCATTTGTAACTCCTATTTTTGGAATAAAAACATAAAAAAAATTTCACATTTTTTACGTTTTACTCATATTTTATTCTTTTTTTCTAAAATATTTTAACTTTCATTTTTTTATTAAAATTAGAAAAATAAGAAAAATTTGAGTAATACAAGGGAAGGTAAGTGGTCTTATATAGAGTTAGATTAATAAAACATTCTATGTAACTATTTTATCCATAATTTTTTAATATTGTACTCCCTCTGTCCCAAAAAGTCCGACACGTTTCGAAAAAACTGCGTCCTGTAAAGTCCGTTACATTTATATTAAAACCCCACTTTTACCCCTTACTTTTTCATACCATACCTATCACATCATACATTTTTCCTAAAAATCTACCCATCACATCCTACTTTTACCCATCACATCAAGGGTATTTTTGGAAAGTCAACACCAAAATATCACTCCCTTAATTTCTCAAAAAGTCAATATGTACCAATCTTTTTGGGACGGAGGGAATATAAAATATTGATATTTTCCTGTTTTATCATGTAGATTTATATACAAAAAAATGCCTTATTCATATTAAAAAGTGGAAGAAAAAATAATGAGTGTGAATCATAAAAATAGTGAGATGAAAAAAATAATTTATAAAGTATAGTTATGAACATAACAGTTGTAATAATAATAATAGTCACATTAGAAATATATCATTTTTAGAGTAATTGGTTGGGGAGTAAAAAAAGTTTGGAGAAAATGAGAATAGTTGGAAGAAATTAGAAGAAATTGGAAGAACGGAAAGAAACTGAAAGAACTGAAAGAAACTAGAAATTAAAAAATTTAAACTCTAAAAAACATGCTCTTAGTATGAATTTTAAAAACATACCATGGATGCCATCAATTTAAAAGTAGAAGTTTACATTCATTGACAATCGAAAACCACAAAAGTCCCACCATAATCAATTCAATACTCTAACACACTTGGCCACTTGGGCAAGACATGCATTACAATTATACAATCATAGGAATGAATCTGCACTAATTATTCTCATAAAGTAATTATTCAATAAAAATATATAGCCACATAACTCAGTGAACAAATTTGCTAGCATGGAGAAATAGGAATGCCAACCCTCCGGACTTGAGAATAATGGACCATGGAATCCCATATTTCCCTCTTCGAAACAAGCCCTTCAGAAATGCCCAATACATCAATATCACCCACACACTGCAAATTACCTCCCCCAAACTCCAACCCACCTTCTCTTTTCTAACATAATCCACAAACCCAATGAACAAAGCTGCGATGTTCACCAACAGAATGGTCGTACCAAGAATAAACAAGGGTGAATCGTCGAAAGTGAACGTTCCGTCATCAGGCTGCTCCGTATTTGCAGCACCATCACTATAATGCTCTTTCTTGGTCACTTCAAACACCGTGTCGGAGAACCCAACAACCTTGAAAACCCCACTCAAGAATCCCAGGAACCACGACGCGGAAGAGGTAACCTTTTGCATCCTTTGGTTGTTCCACCAAGCACGAATCGACTCTCCGGCGTTAACGTACTCAAACAAAGTGTACAAGTTGTAGATGATGAAGATGGAAGAAGGTATTGCAATGGCGACGACACCTTCATTTACCTTTGGTTGGAAGTGAGAATTGGTGAAGATGCAGTAAGCGGGGAGGAGAGAGTAGGACAATTCGAATATGGGCCGCATGGGCCACGCCATGAACCATAGATAACAAAGGCATTGCCTGAACTTGAGCCTGCCAAGAGAGGTACCGACGATTGGGTTGTTGTTGCTGATGAGTATTTCCATGAGCCCAGTGGCCCATCGCTTTTGTTGGGTCAACGCCGCCGGGCCACCCGTTGGTGCACAGCCAAGAAAACTAAAAGGTTTGTGGTCACATAAGGCCGATCTCCACCCCTTTCTATGGATAGTTAATCCGGTGAGCATGTCTTCTGTTGTAGATCCATATATCCACCCAACCTAACCATGATTAATCATAACAAGCTAAGAAATTGATACTGAAAATATTACTTCCTTTGTCTCACGAAACTTTTCTTATTTCTGTTAGAATATAAATAACTATTCCTGGGCCACAACCACAAGCTTGAGCTTGTGGTTGGGTTGGTTCCTTGATATGGTATCAAAGCCTCGTTGACTAAGAGGTCACGGGTTCGAAACTTGTGCCACCCAGTTTAAAAAAATTAAGGTTTCACGTGCAAGGCTCGAAAAAGACTACGCCTGCACGTGAGGGGGCGTGTTAGAATATAAATAATTATTCTTGGGCCACAACCACAAGCTTGAGCTTGTGGTTGGGTTGGTTTCTTGATAATTTCTATCAAAAAACTTTTCTTATTTTTATTAAAAAGTCACTTTTACTCCTACTAATTCTTAACATACTATCACATCATATTTTTTCACTATTAGTCTACACATCACATTCAAGAGTATTTTTGAAAAGTCAATACCCAAATATACTCACTTTAGATCATTTAAAAGTTAAAACGAGAAAGGTTTTGTGGTACGGAGAAAGTAGTGTATTCAAAAATGGGGATGAGTACTTACTTGATAACCCCAACTGGTGCCAAATTCATACCCAGAATGTGCAACTTGGTAAGCAGCTTCGAGGGAATTCATACATATCGGCGGGGAAGTCTCACAAGGATTATTTGATTGTGATGATAAGATATTAACAACTGACCAAACGAATGCGTCCTTCGATTTACCATATCTTTCCAACATTATGTCTTTGTCACTCTCTCCTTCTAGATGGTGAAAAATGTGATATTGTTACTCAATTAGAAAACTAATAACCAATTGGTAACTTAAGGGTCATTTTCAGATTAATTTACTCCCTCCGTCCCAAAAAGATTGGTACATATTGACTTTTTGGGAAATTAAAGAGTGATATTTTTGTGTTGACTTTCCAAAAATACCCTTGATGTGATGGGTAAAAGTAGGATGTGATGCGTAGATTATTAAGAAAAAGGTATGATGTGATAGGTAGGGTATGAAAAAGTAAGGGATAAAAGTGGTTTTTTAATAGAAATGTAACGGACTTTACGGGACGCAGTTTTTTCGAAATGTGTCAGACTTTTTGGGACGGAGGGAGTATTTGTTTAACTATAATAAATTGGGGGACCGATGAGAGTAAAACC
Source organism: Cuscuta campestris (assembly GCA_900332095.2). Taxonomy (NCBI): domain Eukaryota; kingdom Viridiplantae; phylum Streptophyta; class Magnoliopsida; order Solanales; family Convolvulaceae; genus Cuscuta; species Cuscuta campestris. Next base: position 727,789 of record OOIL02000218.1, read on the forward strand.
TCAAGTTTGTGATTTTGAATATGAGTTAAGAGCCTAGGCTCTTTAGTACTTTATCTAAAAGTCTTTCTTCTTTCATTTTTTCTTATGAAATATTTGCACTAAATACCACTAAAACTTAAGTCATTTTTCTAAATAGCACATAAATTGTTTTATTCTCTAAATAGCACTAATAATGTCCCGTGATGGCAGATATTTATTTGAATAATAACTAATGCATAATGACTAAAAGTGCTACATTGGGAAGAAAAACACATGTGATGCTATTTAGAGAAAGTCATTATGTTTTAGTGCTATTTAAGTAAATTTTTCTTTTCTTAATCTCAAATAGTCAAATGTAGTTTTTTTCTATTAAAAAACTACTTTTATTACTGTTAGACATATATGGAAAGAAGTCTAGTTATAGCAGAATTGTATTTATGTTAGTTTACATATTTGATGAATCCTAGTTCATGTAGGGATCCTCACCTATATAAACATCCTTGTACACAAGTATTCTTTAAGAGTGAATTCATAAATCAACATGGTATCAGAGCACAAAGATCCGTGTCTCTCCCCTTTGCTGCGTTAATCACCGAAATTTTTTCGGCACTGCCGATTTCTTCTTCTTTGTTCAAGCCGTGCTCAGCCATGGCTCATGTATCCTCTGATCCGATGGATCGTCTCCCTACGGGACTCAAGTTGTTTGTCCGGAATCTTCAATCCCTAACTCCGGTCAAGCTTGATGACACCAATTATCCCTCTTGGTCGGCCACCATCCGTGCAAATCTCCTCGCTCATCGTCTTCTCGGTTATGTGGATGGATCTGAACCATCTCCTCCGCCTCTTATTCTCGATGAGAAGGCTGCGGCACCGGGGAAGGATGAATCCCCGGTTATGAAGCCTAATTCCGCCTATGAATCATGGCATATTGTTGACGATCAGATTCGGGCCTGTCTCCTCACTATTGTTTCACCCACGGTTCAAACCCACATTCACGCTCTTCCCACCGCGGCTGCAATCTGGAATCATCTAGAGCAACTGTACAATTCTCTTTCACGCACTCATATTTTTCAGTTGAAGGAGCGTTTACATGGTGTTACTAAGGGGACCGATTCCATGCAAACATATTTGGACACTGTTCTCACCATTGTGTCGTCTCTCAAACTGGCTCATGAAGAAATCTCCGAACAAGATATTATTCTTTGTGTTCTACGAGGTCTACCGGCTGACTATGCCTCCCTCAAGCAAAATATTCGCACCAATATTGCCACCGTCACCTTTAATCAGGTCTCCTCTTGGTTGCTGTCTGA
>OOIL02000218.1:731924-820465 GCA_900332095.2 Cuscuta campestris
AACGATATGACAGATGGACGGTCCGTTACAGGTTACTTGATATATTTTGGCTCGAATTTACTCTCTTGGAGTACAGAGAAACAGAGTCGTGTCTCACGCTCGTCCACCGAAGCCGAGTATAGAGCTCTCTCGGCCGCAGCAGCTGAGGTAATGTGGCTCACCTATTTGTTTGACATTTTACAGATCAAGCTCCCTCCTCCACATCTTCTATGCGACAACCAGTCCACTATCTGTTTGACTAAGAATCCGGTCTTCCATAAACGCATGAAACATGTCGGAACTGATTGTCACTTTGTACGAGAACAAGTAATCGAAGAGAAAATGACGGTCTCTTATGTTCCTTCAAATGAGCAACTGGCAGACCTTCTCACAAAAGCTCTTGCCTCGCCATGCTACACTGCACTTGTTGCCAAGCTTCCTCTCGTTTCACGGCGTTCAGCTTGAGGGGGGATGTTAGACATATATGGAAAGAAGTCTAGTTATAGCAGAATTGTATTTATGTTAGTTTACATATTTGGTGAATCCTAGTTCATGTAGGGATCCTCACCTATATAAACATCCTTGTACACAAGTATTCTTTAAGAGTGAATTCATAAATCAACAATTACTACTTATTTCTCCTTATTATACATATCACATCATGTTTATTCATAAATAATCTACTCATCACATATACCGTACTTTTATTTATCACCTAAAGAGTATTTTTTTAGAAAGTCAACACAAAAATAGCATTCCTTAAATTCTATAAAAGTCAAAATAGAAAAGAGATCTAGAGATCCAGCGAGCATTAATATTTGATTCAATTGAACAAAATTATACAGAGAGGGTCATAAATTCATAATGTATTGCATACTAACCTTTTTTATTTGGGGATGAGCCGTATATAACCTTTCGTCTATGAAAACATCCTGTTCCCTGGTAAAATGGGCCTTGAATCCCAGCAAACCCTGACACCATATACTATATAACAAAAAAAAGAGAATGAAAAATGTTTCATACCATTGGAGATAACTATTAATCTCATTAAAGAAAAGTGGGAGATAGATGAGAGGAAGAGAACTATTAACAACCAATTCAATTGGAAGTTTAAGTTCATAGTTGTAGACCCAAAATTTATGTATTTGGTCATGTACTCGTGCCACAATCACACTACGAACGACATCAAAGTTGACACCATTAATGTTTCACACACGATTAATATTGTCAATGTCTGATTGTATGTGATAGTGGAAGCATATTCTTTAAGTTTTTATACCCTATCACAAATATGCCTACTTACTTTCATCAAGACTTTAAATTGATTTCCATAAGGGTCATCTTCCAATGCACCATAAAAGCTTTGAGGAAATTGGACAAATCCAGCGTCTTTTTCATCCTCAGCTCCCAAAAGTATGCACATTGCACGCATCACCACTTTTGGATCATTTACGTAGCAGTCGCAGTCCACATTTACCATAAATGGTGCATTCGTCATCACTCCTGAAACTCTTGTCTGCATTTTATATTTATATATGTTTGTCTCTTTATTTGCTTATAAGAAGTTTAAATTAAAAAATGTGTCAATTTAATACTACCAAAACATTCATGGCTCCAGCTTTATAATGATGTGGATGCTTAAGACGCTTCTCCCGAGAGATGTATATTATATTTGGAACTTCATCCCCATGAGTGAGAGATTCATTGTTTTCCCATATTACCTGCAATTGTTGTGACAAGAATAAAACTTATAACGTGTTAGAATGTTAATCCAATATTTTCAAAGAGTGGTAAGAAGAAGTTGGTTGAGGCATTTACAGCATTCCAATTATAAAATTGATTATTCATATCCTTCTAACCCACCACCTAGACTTCTCCATCCTATCCACTCCATGCCCCTTCACCTTAGCCTCCATAGCTCCCTACAATTAATTGTTGCCAAATTGGCAATCAATGGAAAGGGGCTACGGGAGGGAGGGATGGGGTGAGGGAAGGGGGGAGCGGTCAGCGTGGAACAATTTAGGTCGTGGATTAGGGCCTTAGGGAAATATGAACAATCAATTTTTTTAAAATCAGAACACCTTAAGTGTCCAGATTTGATTGTGTAACAAATGGTGTTACTAGATGAGGGTAATTTTACAGCCTCTTCATAAGAAAAATAATAATACTAGAAATGTATCAAAATGTGATATTCTATTTACACATCAAGAAAAAACAAGATAGAAAGATTAAAATAGGAGTAAAACATTGAAAATATACTATAATAGAATTTTATATTTTTATTCTCGAAATAGAAATTAAAATGCATTTACACTACCAATCATGATCATGTACATTACCAAACAATATACTCCCTCCGTCCCAAAATATTTACAACATTTGCTTTTTCAGCAGTCACGGGAATTTTTGTTTATTTATACGTTTTCATTGGTTATTTGATAAAATAAAATATTATTGACACCTCTTATTTCGAAAAAAATTTCATGTAGTTTTTTGATATGTAAATTTTTTTTATTTCTATACCAATATGTAAATAAAATGAATTGAAAAAACTTGATATTTTACCTCGGGAATACAAGTGTGACAAATATTTAGGGACGGAGGGAGTAGTATGCAAATACATGTACAGTGTCACATTACAACAGTGCAAATTTCTATTTAAGAAAAAAATTAGGTCTTATTTTAATACTTTTCTTATGTTTTATTCATATTTAGAATGATTTTTTCAAAAAAAACTACATAGTAAGAAATTAATTTGGTGAGGAGTTGTGCTTCACATTCTAACCAGGAAAGGAGTCACATGACTGTGGCGTACATAGCCACTCGATTAGGAAATATTGCAATTATTACCCCCGAGCCGAGCCAGTTATCATCATCAATGATGTAATCCGTACTCCCGAATGTGGCCCCGTTGAATAACGACAAAACTCTGAGGAAATATCTCTCGAAAATACTGCTCTTACTTTGTTTAAAACCCCAAATTAGATTACAAATCTTAGGATTACGATATAAACCTTATTTCTTAAAAATTACCCCATAAAATTAAAAATATAAAATTATATATTCTACTTGTCATAAAAATAATTACACATTACGTGAACTTAAAGTTCCCGTGCAATGCATTAACGAATGAGCCTAATAAACAAATCTTTGCTACAGAGATAAACATTTATGCAAGAAATTTTACAAAATTCTTATAAACTTTAGCTCTATTGTAGAATTTGATTGGTATTTAGAAAATACTCCCTCCGTCCCTAAATAAACTTGCTCTTTCGTTTTTTTTTGTCCCTAAATAAACTTCTCTTTTTCCTTAAAAAACCCCTTTTACCCCTTACTTTTTCATACCCTACCTATCACATCATACCTTTTTACTAATAATCTACATATCACATCTTACTTTTACACATCACATCAAAAGTATTTTTGAAAAGTCAACACCAAAATATCCCTCTTTTAAATCCTCAAAAAGTCAAAAATGAAAGTTTATTTAGGGACGGAGGGAGTATAAGTTTCATATATGATGAAGAAATTTTAAAAAGTACCCAAAATGTAAAAATAATTGAATGAGTGTTTTTTCTAAAATCAATTTAAAGAATTGCACATTTAGGTCTAATTGATTTTGAGAATAAGAAATTAACGAGAATCAATCCAAAGGAATTGATTAAAAGAATAAGTGTAACCTTTATAATGGTAGAATGATTTCTCTTCTCAATCTTTGTGAATTCTGAAAACTCGCCAGTAAGATCAAAGATCATTGGTTTTTTGCTTGCATCTTCGATCTTTGCACACAATTGAGAATATTCGCCCTTGAAAATAACACAAAAAAAACAAAGAGATGTTCACGGTTGATAATAGGGAGACATTACTCGTAAAGTAATAAATCACCTAAAATAAAAGGAAAATGTAATTTTAATCCTTAAAATAAAAATGATATACTCCATCCGTTTCATAATATACTTTCTCTTTCATTTTTTTTATTTTCCCCAAAATACTTTTGCTTTCTATATACGGAGTAAAAAACACTTTTATCCGTAATTTTTTTATCATAACTATCACATCATACTTTTTTATTAATAATTTATCCATCACGTCTTACTTTTACTCATCACATCAAAAGTAAAATTCGAAATTCAACCAAAAACATACACTCCTTATTTCTCTTCTAAGTCAAAATAGGAACCACTTTATGAAACGGAGAGAGTATTATTTTCAACGGCAGGGATCTTTTCACCCCAGCCTAATTTGATCGACTTTGAATGACCTAGGCATTTTGGGACACCTACGGTGCTCCGTTGGTAAAATTGATGGTGCCAAATCGGTAATCTAGGGTGGGGGGTTTAGGGGAGGAAGGTTAGAGGGTAAGAATCATCAATTTATAATTTACCAATGGAGCATTGTAGAGGCCTCAGGTCATTCTAACATAAAAAAATTTTGGATAAAAAGAACTGTTATGTATTTTTCATATTTGATAATGATTGATATTGTGATAATATGTCAATATATATTTACAATCTAAAATATCTTTTGGAAATAATATTGTTATTGTTTGAATTATAGTCCTATTTTAGAAGTAGATTGTTGTTATTATTGGAATTTGTTGTCGAGTACCATATCTAGTACTTCTATAAACCAGAGTACCAGACATCAAAATTGAAACAATTCGAGAGGAAATTAAAGGAGTATATAAATATTGACACTTTGATTGGTTGTTTAAGATTTGTGCTTTATATGATGTGAAATCTGATTGAAAAGACCAAAACGGACTAAAACATGCAACTAAGAAAATGATTGGGACGCAGGTACCTTTATTTCCTTCCACTCATGTTGGAATTCTAAGGAGCTGCATTCTGGGCCATTATTGAAGTATTGAAACGGAGCTCTAACGGCGACGTTAAACTTCTTGCAAAAGGGGACCCACAGCCTGGCGAATTTGGCTGCTTGGAGTAGAGAGTAAAAGGTGAGAGGGGACGCGCCGTCGTCGGACACATAACAGGCCAACTTGCTCGCCGGATAGTCCACCGCCAACAGAGACAGCACCGTGTTTACCGTTAGGATCGGCGGTTCCAAATCGGAATCCGCCGTGGTCACGAACATGTCCACCGCCGGAAGCTCAACCGTCCCATCTTTCACCCTGCTCCAAATATTAGAATAACAAAAGTATACACATTATTATATGAATGGTAATAAAAATAGATTTTACCGTTGCAGGAGGCGTTGAGGGTAGGTATGGGTATCAATTTGATTCCATTTAGAGTTGACAGTGAGAATCCAGAGGAAAGTGAACCAAGACTCGCAGACGAGAGCCAGAAACCAAGGGAATAATAAGAAGCCGCCGCCGCCGCGGTGGCTGTAGAGGGAAATGAGTCTGTAGGTAATGAGCAAAAAGAGGAGGCAAAGAATGATGACTTCTACAGCTCTTGATATTCTATTGTTTCTATGCCTTATTTCATAGAGTGGCGGAAATGATAATGGAGAAGAAGGAGGTTTGCGGGGTGGCATATTTGTTGTTATGGGTTGAAACTTGAAAGCTTGCAGTGGTTCTCTGAGCTAGCTAGGGGGTCTTGAGATAACCCGTATTTATATTTCTACCTGCTTATTTATTCATCCGACTAAGATATACTCCGTAGTAGTGTATGATTTTTGTACGTCATTGATTACGTATCATATGAGCAAGATGATTGATCCGGAGATTGATGGGGGTGTATAATGGAGTATAATCTAGAAGGAAGAAAATGTGTTATATCAAAGTGTATTATTTTGATTGATCGATGTGAGAGTATGTTAATCCCTCTATTCTAAAATAAGGATCTTTTCACTGTGGTCCACGATATTTGTTGAAGTTTTTTTTAAGTAAATAACGAAAATAAATAATAAAAAAAAAATGATTAAGATTTAATTACGTGAATAATGACCAGGAAGATCTCTTTAGGACGGAGAGATTATATTTTAATTGACTTGAGATTAAAAAAGTTTAAAAAATACTCTCTCCGTTCCGGAGTATTCGTCCAGTTTTGACTTTTAGAACTGTTAATCTAAGCACTTTGACTCATCAAATTCTCTCAATGTGTAAGCCTAAAAATAGTGATGTGTGATCTTGTTTGATTTGTCTTAACATATAGATTATTAATATATAATTTCTATAATTTTTTAATATACAAATTACAAGATAAAATGGATTAAAGAAGTGTATTGGATATTGTGTAAAAATGAAAGTGGACAAATACTCTGGGACGGAGGTAGTACTCCGTAATAAAGAAAGAGAAGGGCAATGTCTATGATGGCAGTCCCCCCTCCCGGGGTCAACCGCACCACAATTTTGGGCTTGATAGGGGTTTGACTATCGCCACATAGGCGTTATGTGTCATGTCCCTTCTATCACCCCCATCATATATATATATATATATATACACACACACATATACTCTTTCTGTCGCCAATTTCATTAAAAAAAAATTCTCTCTCTTGATAATTTTTGTTTGTTTACGCGATTTCAGTAAGTATTTGATAAAATAAAATATTCTTGTCACATCTTGTTTTGTTAAACTTTTGACGTAGTTTTTTAATATGTAATTTTTATTTCTTATCGATAACCAATTTGTAAATAAAAAAATTTCAAAAAGTGAGACATTTTTCTTCGTAAATTTCAATTTGTAATGAAATTGGGGACGGAGGACATCTATAAAAAAAATTTTACATTCAAATAGGAAAACAACAAAAGTCCCCCATAATTCAATCAATGACATACTTGAGTGCGCAATTCATAACAATTATAGACAGAAATATGGTGGGGTTCCCCAATTATTATTCAATTAAAATAGCGACATAATTTAGTGAATGAACTTGCAAGCATGGATACAAAGCAATGCCAACCCTCCAGACTTGAGAATAATGGGCAGTGGAATCCCATATTTCCCCTTTCGGAACAAGCCCTTGAGAAATGGCCAATACATTAATATCACCCACACACTGCAAATTACCTCCCCCAAACTCCAACCCACCTTCTCTTTTGTAATATAATCCACAAGCCCAACGAACAGAGCTGCAATGTTCACCAGCAGAATGGTTGTACCAGGAATAAACAAGGGAGAATTGTCGAAAGTGAACGTTCCGGCATCATACTGCTCCTTATTTGCAACAACACCATCACTCGAATGCTCTTTCTTGGTCACCTCAAACGCCGTGTCGGAGAACCCGACAACCTTAACAATCCCACTCAAGAACCCAAACAACCATGATGCAGAAGAGGTAACCTTTTGCATCCTTTGGTTGTTCCACCAAGCACGAATCGACTCTCCGGCGTTAACGTACTCAAACAAAGTGTACAAGTTGTAGAGGATGAAGATGGAAGAAGGTATTGCAATGGTGGCGCCTTCATTTACCTTTGGTTGGAAGTGAGAATTGGTGAAGATGCAGTAAGCAGGGAGGAGGGAGTAGGACAATTCGAATATGGGCCGAATGGGCCACGCCATAACCCATAAATAGGAAAGGCATTGCCTGAACTTGAGCCTGCCAAAAAGGGTGCCCATGATCGGGCTATTCATGCTGGTGAATATTTCCATGATCCCAGTGGCCCATCGCTTTTGTTGGGTCAATGCCGCCGGCCCACCTGCCGGTGCACAGCCAAGAAAACAAGAAGGCTTGGGATCACAATTGGCGGATCTCCAACCCTTTCTATGGATAGTTAATCCGGTGAGGATGTCTTCTGTTGCAGATCCGTATATCCACCCAACCTAACCATAATCATAAAAAGATAAAGAAGAAGAGGGAAATATGATTGAGTCAGTTTTTTGACATAATATGAGAATCATTTGTGATCATCGTTAGAGATTGAAAAAACCATGTGACGCAAGTCTTTAGCGATAGCGTCTTCTGAATTAATCTACACCATTAAAATTTTTATCCAAATCAATGACGCTAATCGAAAATGCTCTTTCCAAACAGGGCAAGGTGTGAAGTGACCATGCCAGCATTTACAGATTACATCCATAAGCTTGCCTTTTTGGTTGAGGTTTTTCCTTGATGCATACTCCCTCCGTCCCAAAAAGATTACAACAGTTTTACTTTTTCGATCAATTTGTGCAACACTTTTTTCACAAATGATTGAGAAAAAAATATATATTTAGTCATAATGTAAATTTAGTAAATTTAAGTTTACTAGAATTATTTTTAGATTATATTTAATTCATGATCGGAGGGTGCCATAATTTGAATAAAAAAGTCAAACTGTGACAATCTTTTTTTGGAACGGAGAGTATATATATATATATATATATATAAAAATACTTTTTTCAAGAGGAGGAGAACTTACTTGGTGACCCCAACTGGTGCCAAATTCGTAAGTAGAATGTGCAACTTGGCTAGCAACTTGTAAGGAACTCAAAGAGATTGGGGAGGTCTCGCCCGATTGTGATGGTGATGATGATAAGATTTGAGCAACTGACCAAACGAATGCGTCTTTTGATTTGCCGAATCTTTCCAACTTCATCTCTTTGTCACTCTCTCCTTTTAGATGGAGACAAATTCAATATTGTTACTCAATTAGAGGGCCAATAACCAATTGCTCAATTGCGATGTGTGACAAATCAAGGGTAATTATGGGAATCATTTCTTTGTTTTGCTTTAATACAATACTTCAGAGGTGGCAAATCAATCGGACTTGAAATTGTATGTTGATGGCTCGGTGTCATCGGGCTCGAATCAATCTAGCGATTCATGAGCTTTAATTTTAGAGTAATTAAATTTACACTACCACTTGTATTTAACTTTTAAAAATAACAAAACATCAAAGTATATATATTAAAGTTATCAAAAAAAATGAATTTTTTTATTTAAGTGATTTTTAGATGTATACAACAATATTATTAAAAAAATATGTACACTTTTTGTTTAAAAAATAAGATAATGCTATATCATTAATACTCATCTATGAAAAAAATTTTATACACTAAAACGGGTTATAGGAAAAAAATAATATTACAACATTTTTATCATATTATATTTCATATTAACATACATGATGTTAAAAATAGTGCTTCTATGGTAATACTCTTAACTCTTTTTTTCTTTCTTTTTCAAAAAAAAAAAACTAAAAATGCTCATCATGAGAGCAAGCATTAAATCAAATACTTATACCTTTTATCTCTAGGTAAGGTGAACTAAACACATCATATACCTTACGTGTACGAAAAAAAATTGCCTTTAAAAGAAATTTTATTTTTGTGGTCAAGTTCAGTTGGGTTTGAACCATTTTTAAAGTGATATTTTCTGTTCGATTAATGTAACTTTTGTTCAAAACCTAATATTTAATTTTTAACTCGAGTCACGAGTTAGAAATAAGTGGGTCAATTCTTTTAAATCTAAAACGAACCAATGTGAATAAGACCTTGAGCTACTTATTTTAAGTTTGAAAATAGAATTCTTAAATTTGGAGTCTAGATTCTAGAATTGAAATATATAGAGGGGACCATGAATGCAGTGAGTGTCAAACTAACCGCACAGATTTGGGGATGAGCCGTATATAACCTTTCTTCTATGAAAGCATCCCGTTCCTTGATAAAACGGCCCTTGAATCCCAGCAATGCCCGACCCCATGACCTATAAATTTGCAAATTAAATTTTGTATTTTGTTAAAGTCACGCTCCAAACGATATCAAAGTTGATACCGTTTTCTTTTTGCTAAAAGTTGATAGTGTTAGTTCCTCACAAATAATGAAATTTCTTAGAGACAATAACATAAACATGTCAACTTACTTTCATCAAGACTTTCATTTGGTTTCCATATGGGTCATCTTCCAATGCACCATAGAAGTTCTGAGGAAATTGGACAAATCCAGCGTCTTTTTCATCCTCTACTCCCAAGAGTATGCACATTGCACGCATCACCACTTTTGGATCATTCACGTAACAGTCGCAATCCACATTTACCATAAATGGTGCATTCGTCATCACTCCCGACACTCTTGTCTGCATTTGTAAATTTATAACTTTGTGTGTTTATTTTCTTTATAAAAAGCTCAAATAAAAAAATGTGTCAATTGAATATTACCAAAACATTCATGGCTCCAGCTTTATAATGATGTGGATGCTTAGGACGCTTCTCTCGGGAGATGTACATTATATTTGGAACTCCTTCTCCCTCAGGGAGTGATACTATGTTTTCCAAGATTACCTGCAATTGTTACGACTAAATAAGACTTCAAAATTGATCATCCATCGATCGAGTCAACTTTTTTTAGAATGTTTTTAAAATTAACATGTACCGTATACCTTTGTATCAAATAATTTGTTTAATTTGAATTTTTTTTGTTAAATTCTATAAACTTTGATTAATAATTAAGTAAAATTACATTGCATACCATATTAATATAAATAATAATCTTTTGATAGTTTTTACAAATAAATACTCGGTATAATGAAACCACATTTGTATTTACATACTCCATACCCTATAACTTGTGCAAAATTTTATGGGTTTTTTTATGTCCATACTTATTTTATGAAGTACATAAGTATCATATAAGAGCTTTTTTTTGCAAAAGAGGTTTTTTTAAAATAAAAAATCTACTTATAAACTCATAAAATGTAATAAGATCTACATTTCTTATGTAGATCCTAAGATTACTGGAGTGCAACTCTATAATTTGTGTTCAATTGATGACAAGACATCACTCATTTTGATTATAAAAATTTAAATTATAACATGTGTTCAATTGATGATAAAACGTAACATCACTCTATCTGTCCCAATTTTGATTACAAAAAAGAAATTATAAGGTAAAATTTTACGATTTTTAAAATTATTTTATTTACAAATTAGTACATCAATAAGAAATAAAAATTACATGTTAAAAAAACTAGATCAAAAGTCCTACAAAATAAGAAGTGACAAAAGTATTTTATTTTATCAAATAATCAACGAAAACATACAAACAAACAAAAATTATCGAGAAAAGAGAAAAAAATATAATTATATTTAAAATGGGGACAGATGAGGTAACTTGAGCACATATTTTGGGAGTTCACTGACTTCTATGGGTCATACTACTGGGATGGTCCCGACTTTTTCCATTCCACAATGATTATTATAGATGTTTTCTGTATTTATAAACTGGTAAAAATTGTTTATAAACGATTTTTAATTTATAAGTCAATTGATGACATGTTTCTATGTATTTATAAGATACTTATAAGTCAGAAAAAATAAACATGTCTTTGTTACTTATTTTTAAGCCTGTTTTTTGTTCCTTCGTTTTGACTAGATTATTTATAAAATGGTTTCTCACTATTTATGAATATTTAGAAATGATTTATCTATCATTTAAGTTATTATACTTCCACAAAAGAGTATTTAATTTGATTTATAAGAAATTTATAAATTAAAAACTACTTATCAGCAATAAATCAATAAGCACCAGCACAGAGAAACAGTCACTTTATCATACAAGTACTTTTTTTCCTACACTACTCATTAGTCACTATTTTCGATGTGTTCTAAACCACAGATGGACGTGAGGTCACATGACCTTTGTTACAATGTCATGTTATGATTCGAGTCTTCTACGGCTTTCTGTTTAAAAAATTGATGGCTCATACATCTTAATCCCACGAATCATCCCCAACCCTCCACTGCACTCCCTCCTTCATCGATTGGCAACAGTGATCATTGTAGCTAAAGGGTGAAGGGAGGGATGGGAGGAGGAGCAAGAAGTGGGAGGGGCTAGGGAATTAAGTGGTGAGGACCACATGAGAACCGGTGAAGAAGACAAAGAAATATGAGTAGAAATATAAGTAAAATAATATTTGTACTTCAAATTTTGTAATTAACACTCTAAAAATTACTGTTTATATTAGAAAGCTGAATAATATCTTTTGAAGTGATGTAAATAACAAAATTTGGAATATAAATATTATTTTTCAAAAGATAAGGATTTTTAAAAATTAATGAAAGTATGAAACCTTTATAATGGCGGGGTGGTTTCTCTTCTCGATATTTGTGAACTCTGAAAACTCGCCAGTAAGATCAAAGATCATAGATTCTTTACTCGCATCTTCTATTTTTGCACACAAGATGGAATATTCATCCTGGAAAAGTGAAAAAAAGAAAAAAGTCAAAGAGTCTTTACATAGTTTAAAACCATCACACTTACATAGTTAATCAATACTGAGTAAATTGGTGGGCATTGCGTAGTTCACAAAGACAGAGAGTGCCAAGAGATTATAAACCCAAGTTTGATTCCTAACAACTGCGTTATGAAGCAACTACACTAAGCATATGGTCTACGCGCAAGTACCTGGTGCAGGCTCCAGTCCCTGCCACAATTTACAATCAAAGTCCAATTTACCCCTCACAGTGACTGTTCGATCGTCGGATCTAAGGTAACCCTCAGGAATGGAGCCCATCCTTTAATTAATTAATACTGAGTAATATAAAGACAATATCTCTGAATTTGGTGTGACATACATAGTGCTATACAATAGCATTTGACAAGCAAACAAACTACACAACACCAACAACAAAAACAACCTAGTTAAATTTCACATAAGTAGGGTCTGGAAAAAGGTGTATACGTAGACCTCGCTCTTACTCAAAATATAGAGATTGTTTCTAAGAGACCCCCGGATATAAAGATTACAACACTGATAAAACACCAAGCACGTAAAAAAACCTATATATATATATATATATATATATATATTCCAATTTTTGTTATTTTCTAGAGGCACAAATCAAACGAAAGTTAACAAAGAAAAAGTAGAATAACTAAAGAATATAAAACATACAAAGCACAAACAACTAAACAAAAAATTACCTCCTAACCCAATGCACATGTCTAAGTACTCTAATCTGAGTTCTTGAAACGGTCATATCTAAGTCCATATTCTCAATAAGGATAATAGTTTTAAATCCAATCGGATCACCTCCCTCCAATAATTCTTAAGTCTACCCCATCCCCTACTCTCCCCCACCAATGTAAGCATCTCCCATCTCCTCACACGGGAGAGAGATTATTAGCATCTCCCCACCTCACATGCCCAAACTACTTCAACTGAACTTATCGATCACATCTGATCTTCCACACGTGTCATGCCTACTTGACCAAAGATAATCTCGTTCAGAATCTTATCTAACCTCGTCTCTCCACACGACCACACATCCACCCTAACATTTCCATCTCCGCAACAAGCAGACAAACTAATCAACCTAATTTGACTCTAAAACTAGAGATCAAAATTGAAACAAATGAAAAGTGATTTATATACACTTGCAACGAATTGAAGAAAATGATAGGGATGCAGGTACCTTTATTTTTTGCCACTCTTGTTGGAATTCTAAGGAGCCGTATTCTGGGCCATTATTGAAATATTGAAAAGGAGCTCTAACGGCGACGTTAAACTTCTTGCAAAAGGGGACCCACAGTTTGGCGAATTCGGCTGCTTGGAGTAGAGAGTAAAAGGTGAGAGGGGACGCGCCGTCGTCGGACACATAACAGGCCAACTTGCTCGCCGGATAGTCCACCGCCAACAGAGACAGCACCGTGTTTACAGTTAGAATCGGCGGTTCCAAGTCTGAATCCGCCGTGGTCACGAACATGTCCACCGCAGGAAGCTCAACCGTCCCATCTTTCACCCTGCTCAAAAAATTAGAATATAAGAAAAAAAATTGTTATTAGATAGAATATAAGAAAAAAAATCTGAGCTTACAATCACAAGCTAGAATTTTTGGTTAAGTTGAGTTTTTGATATAGGGCATGCTTCGGAATAGCATTAGAGATTCGTGTTAACGTTTTTAAAAGGCTATCTACGTGTAGCGTTTAGCGTTAGCATTTTCAAAATAATTTGTACCATTGAAATTTTATTCAAAACGCTAACGCTAATATCTAACGTTATTCCCAAACAGGCCCATAGATTATCGAAGCCTCGTTAATCAAGAGGTCACAGGATGAAAATTTATCATTTTCCACTTTTTTAAGTTAAGGTTTCATTTGCAAGGTTTGAAACGCGCACGCACGCACTTGAGGGGGGCGTGTTTGTTGAACATAAAAACTTTTCATCGCTCCACAATTAGAAGGTTGGACTTTAGGTTATTTTAATTTCTTGACATAACAGAGTTATATCGATGAAAAGTTTAATTACAAAGTTTAATTACGAGCTCAAAACTCACGGTTTATTTTTTGAGACAAACGAAAAAGTAAATAAATTTAGTTTGGGACGGTAAAGAAAAGTACCGTTGCAAGAGGCGTTCAGGGTGGGTGTGGGTATCGACTTGATTCCACTTAGAGTTGACTATGAGAATCCAGAGGAAAGTGAACCAAGACTCGCAGATGAGAGCCAGAAGCCAAGGGAATAATAAGAAGCCGCCGGCGGCGGAGGCGGCGGCGGTGGCGGCGGCATGGCTGTTGAGGGAAATGAGTCTGTAGGTAATGAGTGATAGGAGAAGGCAGAGAATGATGAGTTCTACTGCTTTGGATATTCTGGTGTTTCGATGCTTTATTTCGTAGAGTGGTATTGATAATGGAAGTTTGGGTGCCATAATTTGGTACGGCCGGAAAGTTAAAGAAGAAAGAAATGGGCTTTTGATAACAACTATAAACTGACACGGCCCATATTTATACTGCTTAATTGAGTTTTTTATTTTGTGACACATTAGATCCTATGAGTTTTGACGTCATTGATTACATGTTTTGGACCAATAGTGGTTATTAAATATAGGATTAAGCTATTTGTACATCAAAATTTGTACCTTATTTTATATCCAAATGCATATATACCGACATTTTATACTAGTGTGATGGTAGTGTGGTGATTTATATTGATAAAAATTTTTTGTGTAAATCCTTTGTGCTACAACTTGGGGTACATTTTTTGCTATACCCCTAACATGGTTGTTAAATATAACCTCTAATTTCGGGGTAGAGAAAAAAACCTCAATCCTTATTGTTCTCTTTGTAGGACCTCTGGCGCTACCAACTCTTCTAAAACCAATTGGTGTTAGAAGAGGCGCATACCTTAGCTTTATAGTGCATTCAGCACAGAAGCGTCCACAACATTCGATTGTGACTTGGCCCACATAGCCTTCGCCACGGGATAATTGATGCACACATGGCCAACAATCTCCCCCTCAACAATTGCTCCCGCTGGAAATCGAACTCGTGACCTTGGCTCTGATACCACTTGTAGGATCTCAGGCGCTACCAACTCTTCTAAAATCAAATGGTGTTAGAAGAGGCGCATACCTTAGCCTTATAGTGCATTCAGCACAGAAGCGCCCACGACATTCGATTGTGACTTGGCCCACATAGCCTCCGCCACGGGACAATAAATGATCGAGTTATAATGTCAATATGATTATTGAGAAATAAGAAGTGAGACATGTCTCTAGCTAGTACATAAAAAAACTTGATGCTAGTATGGTAATATATCACCGTTGGTAAAATTCAAAGCTAAATTTTTTCTTTTTGGCATTCAATAAAAGAGATAATATAGTACTACATCCGTCTCATAAAAATAGAGACATTTGAACTAAAGTGGTAAAATAAGAGATGAATAATTTTGTGTTTATTTTCCAAAAATATCCTTGATGTGATGAGTAAAAGTAGGATGTGATGTATAGATTATTAGGAAAAAAGTATGATGTGATAAATACGTAGGGTATGAAAAAGTAAAGGGTACAAGTGATTTTTTAATAAAAATGGAAAAAACTTTAAGGGACATAATTTTTGAAACGTGAAAGATTTTTTGGGATGAAGGGAGTAAAAGACATACCGAGTGATATTCAATAAAAGTTTTCTTTAGATTTTTCTTTTGGATTAAGCTATTTACACTCCATAATTTATACCCGAAATTATATGCTATAGGTGTGCACTTTCATTTTGTCACAGTGTAATGTTAGAATGATGGTTCACATATGCACAAAAAGTTAGCACATATTTTTTAATTATATTATCATTTTATGCTAGTGAGAACCATCGAAATATTAATTATATCTTTGACGTGGATGACATTTGTTTCTCTTTCTAACCCCATATAACGATCCATCTCTAGAGTGTCTATATTCACCAAGTGATGTTCGAGAAGCTGACACGATGGAGGGGCAATAAGACAAAAGGTGTGTTTTTATTTGGATAAATATAATATAATTGGTGAGCCAAATAGTCGTTTATCTTTAGAAACCTACTAATTGATTTCTCGTGCATAGCTGTAAGTTTTAAAGAGCTGTTCAATCTATAATTACTCTTTATTCAAAGATGCTTTTCACAATTTTTTTTTAAAAAACGATTCTTTTCACTATTTTTTTTAAAAAAACTTATTCGATATTTTGAATAAATCAAACAGAAAACTCTTTGGATAAAAGTCAAAAATTGTAAAAAAAAATACGAAACCTAAGTCTATTGAGACAAAAAACAAGATTTCACACTACCATGTCATATGCACCACAATGTAACGCAGCAACTGCCACACTTTCGCCCCCACACTACCATCCACTACCAGAATTCGCATTCAAATTGCGGAAATTTAGTGGGGGATTTTTTTCCGCCTCTAATTAGCAGTAGAGTAGCGGGGGGGGGGGGGGGGGGGGGCTNCTCTATTGAAATTGTATTTAGCGGGGAATATTTGCGCCTCTAATGTCTTATCTAATTGAAATAAATTAGGCGAGCATATCTAGAAGAATAGTTTAAACTTAAAAAAGGCTGTACAAAAGAAATCTAAATTCATTTTAAAAATATAATTAAAATAGCGGCGGACTTGCTCCCCGCTAATATCAAATAAGAATTGCGGTAGAATTATCTCCCCTGATAATAAAACAAAAAAATAAATTAAATTTAAAAGCGAAAAATATTTCCCCACTAATAAAAATAAGAAAAAGGGGAACTTTTCCCCTTTTTTATTATTTTTTCAGAATTTAACCTTATTAATTATCTATATTCCAATATCTTATACACATGTGGACATGTGGTAGAGACGGGTAAATTTTAGAAATGGTACCTCAACTTTCACCAAAATTTCGATTCGTTACCCAAACTTCAAAACTTTTCAAAAATTACCTGAAGTTTGAAGACTTTCACGAATGGTACCTGAAGCTGGTTTTTAGGTAACCATATGGTCATTTGGACAAAACTACAATTTTTTTATATTTTATAATTTTTAATTTGACCTCATTTCTTTTTCGTCTTCTCCATCCTCCCACTCCCTTTTTTTCTTCTTCTTCTTTCACCCCTTTTCTTCTTCTTCTTCTTTCACCCCTTTCTTCTTCTTCTTCTTTCACCCCTTTTTGTTATGAAGAAAACCCCCTAAATAGTAGTAAAACATATGTTATATCTTCAAAGTAAGAGTTTAAACTTTAACTCCTCTAAATAGGAGTAATTAACTAATTTAAGTTTTGGCTTAGATTTTCTCTCTCTAGAAGAGGGGTTGTGAGCAACTAGCTTAGCCCAATAAATTTCTTAAGTTTGTTCATCATTCGAAACAAAGATTCTTGATTTTGGCCAAGATTGAATTTTCGAGCACTGTTCCCAGCGCAACTTGGAATTCCAATCATGAGCATGTTTTTGCTGATCTCTTCTCTATTTTTTGGGTGTTTCTTGGTAGAATTCAAGGAGTAATAAACTATTTTTTTCATTTACAATAATTATAATATAATATTAAATATATAGAATATATTTAACACTCCTTTCACCCCTCTCCACCATTTATGTTGCCTTCGAGAGATGATACTTTCATAGCCTTGTGTAAGCTTGAATTCAATTTCATATTCAATTTGACATAAGTGGTTACATTTAATTTGAAATCTGAAAATTTACTTCTTATAGAATTATTTTATAAAATCAGTACTAATTCTTTCAGACGTGCGTAAGTTTGAATTCAATTTCATATTCAATTTCACATTAGTTGTGACATTTGATTTTAAATATGGATTTACTTCTTAGGAAATTATTTTATAAAACTGGTATTAAAATTAAATGATTATGGTCTTGGCAGATCATAGAGTTTCTTGACATTTAACTTTTTTGGACATTATGCATTAATATGTGTGATATGTAACATTATACATGGACATATATGTCATTATACGTTGTCATTTGTGGCATTATAAATTATCATGTTTGGCATTATCTAGATGATCAAGTCGACTATGAATAATATGGTCTCCCTAGATGAGGTGGTACACAACCAGCTATGAGTGATACAATGACATATTTGTTGTTAATCAGTGCTATATTTGGCATTTTGCTTCTCTTTGACATTATATAGTGGCATATTTGTACTTGTTAGTGGCTATGTTTACCATTATATATTGTAATATTTGGCATTGTGGTATTGTTGCATTGTATAAAAAGTATTTTTTTCTTGACAATCACGATAAGACCATAATAATATGTACGACGAAGATGGCAAATCCCGGTGGTGTTGGCGGCGAAGGAGGCGAGCTTGGTGATGTAGGACATCATCGGCAACACTCGATTGAATGGTGCGGGGCACGATGGTAGGTCATGGGTAAATGCAGATGGTGTCGGTGGCGGCGTGGCGGACTTGGTGATGTGGGAAATCACTAACGATAATATATTGCACGGTGGCGGCGGGCACGCGGGGGAGTGTGGTAGGCAGTTCTTGGTAGTATATATATATATGTACAGATATATTTATAACTATAGATATTTAAAAAAAATTGAAGAAGAAGAAGAAAGAGCATACACTACTCTTATGTCTATGAGAAGTTACAAAAATTAGAAACATTATGGAAGTATTATCTTTGGTCCGCAACATTTTGGCTTCATTCAACAAAACTTTCGCAACCTTTTCAGCTGATCGTTCTTCTTTCTTTTAAATCTTGGACAAGTTGATTAATTAGATTAATTAAGTAAATTACTCCTATTTAGGGGATTTTAAGTTTCAACTCTTATTTTGAGGATATGATATATGTTTTACTCCTAGTTTGGTCCTTTTCCCGTTATTCTTCTTCTTCAAAGCTCCCTTCACCCTACCCCTACCCCTGCCAGCCCCCATCCAGCCCCTTTCCCTTCCTCTTTTTTTTACTACACCCCCCTTTTTGAGCTCCTTCTTTTTTTGGTTTCTTTTTTTACATCTTTTTTCAAGTTTTTTTTGTTTCCGGTTTTTTAATCTTATATGTTTGTTTTTTTGTTTGTTTTTTTATCTTTTTTTCTTGTCATTTCTTATTATTTGTTTCATTACAACTTTTTTTGAGAACTTTTTTTGTAAGTTTTTTAAGCTATTCTTTTAAGAACTGTTACTTTTTTGTTTGTTTTACTTTTTTATTTTTTTGATATTGTTTTGTCTTATTTTTGTTTGCTTTTTTTATCATTTTTTGTTATTGTTGGGAAATTAAACACACAACACACACAAATAATATGCGAGAAACGAGAGAAACGGAACACGGACGACACACAAGAATTTAACTTGTCGTGTCTCACGGAATTACAAGTACAAGGTGTGTATATATAGGAAGACACCTAGGGTTACGAAACTTTTTCCCCAAGAAACAAGAAACAAACGGGCTAAAAAATAAGACGGACCGATCCAAGTCAGGCTCAAACATATCTAGCCTCCACAAAACTCAACATTCTCCCAGTTGGAGGCTTGATAATCATCAACTGCCATCCGCCACGATCACTTGCACATCTAATAATCTTCTTCACCTCTCCTACTGTAGCGGCCCTCTCATCAGACAACTGAAAGGCCCGTTGAAGCTCTCCCAAGCTCCAACACATCAGTCACGGCTAAATCTGCCTGTGACTCGTCCTCGTCCCTACCGGCTCCCACTGCAGACGCACACTGCCGGATCCTTGAACATCCTGAAAACAAACACTCCCCATACTCAGCAAGAAATTTTCTGGAGATGTTCCAATAGCTGGAATACTATTTCTCCTGACCCGCTGTCTTCTAGGAAACTTGGCTGAAGTGTCTCTTGAGCTCCCACTGCCATAAATACCTCTTACTGGCCTCCTTGAGCCTTTCCTTGCTCGTTCATCCCGAGTTTGACATGTGGCTCTGGGTTTCTCTCTTTCATAGACAATCTTATTCTTCCCATAAGATTCTGTGAACCGGACTTTGTTTTTCTTCTGAACTGGTACGGTCACTCCTCAGATGGTTACTCAACCATATACAGCGAACCTCTCTTCCTTCCGCGGGCCATGACAGTATTTCCCTTCACAATCTTCCACTGCCCATCTCTGAACTTACCTCGTGTCTCTGTTCGTCCAACTGCCTGACAGAAATCAAACTTTTCTTCAAGGCTGGAACCACTCTGACATCCTTAATTCAGAAACCGACTGGGGTCTTCAACACTATGTCACCCATGCTCGTCACCTTTAGAGATATATCGTCTGCAAGTCGTACATTTCCAAAGTCTCCAATAACCAGATTCTACAATGCTTCACCGATGTAGGTGGCATGAAATGAAGCACCAGAATCCATGACCCAGGAATCCACGTTGCTTTCCTCACAGCAAGTCAGAGTGACCTCCTCGTCACTCGCAAAGTCTTTAGCAATGTTCACTTTATTATCATTCGGCCATTGATTTCTAAAATGGCCCACCTCCTTGCACTTTTAAACTTAAAAAGTAAAATAAGAAAATCATTGACAATAACTAGTTTTGTCCTAAATTCAACCCTTTTGTATATTAGATATTTTTAAGTTTAAAAATAAACCTTTTTAAGTATAAAAGTATTAATGGTTTTAAAAATTAAGTTTTGTATAATTCTTCTATAAACAAATAGTTTTTCTATAAACAAGTATTTTAAAAAAGCTTTTTTAAAATATGAAAAATATAACTTTTTAAGTCCTAATATTGTTTTCATGCATTATTCCTACAAGCTAAGTAATTACTAGTAATAGTAATTTGTAGGTGATATAATAATAATAATATTATTAATAATAACAATACTCCATCTATCCTATAATAATACAGAGAAATAATACTAATAACAATTTTTCATCCATCCTATAATAATACGGAGTAATAATAATTATAATAATAATAAACATATTTAAAGTTATAATATTAATTAATGTTTAGGTGCATGCAGCTTAAAATAAAGTGATGTGATTTCATCAAATAGTAATTATTATTTAACCCTTTAAAAATATTCATATTATGTTTATTTTTTTCCTGCAGAACGGATCCTTAGTTTTTTCCCTTATTAATCGAATTCAACTCTCGTACATAATCTATTGAATGGATTTAATTATATAAACCTTCGATGACCTGGTTATTCCATAGATTTCCAATCAAAACTCAAAAAATGATAATTTTTACCCACATATAATTAAACATTACATAATTCTAAGAATTCGTACAAGACTATTTTATTGTTTAAAACAATCCAAATTTATGGAGAAAAAAACAAATATTCACCCAAAATAAATAAAAACAATCAAGCATTATCAAATTTCAAAGGCAATGGCCATCCAATGAGGTTAGGAAGTCCAAAAAAAATGAAACTTACAAAAAAGAATCACAACAACTAAGCAATATGATTTCAGCTCCAAACAACTTCAACATAAATCGAAATCCAACACACATGCATACATGTTAAGAGTATCCCACATCGAAGAAGTGTGAGGAAAAATAATCGGTATATAAGCTTTTGAGTTGAACTAACTAATCGATTGGATTCAATCTTTTAATGTGGTTCAACCCAAGTGTCTTATTGCCCCAATCCAGTTATCTCTACCCAATCCTAAATTCTATCATGGTATCAAAGCCAGTTTTAGCTCACCTCGTTTGTCAAGGTATCTGTCTAGACGTTCATTCCTAGCGGCCCGTTAGTCTTTAGCCCAATTGTCCGTATGAAGGTTGTATTCAACGGCCTGTGGCCTGTTTAACACGATTGCTCGTCTGGAAGTCCATACCCAGCGGCTCGTGGTCCTTTAGGTGTTGGCGCTCATAAAAAAAATCAAGGAGATGGGAGTCTATTTGCAAGTGGTCAACCGGTTAGATTCAAAATGGCCCGGTCGTCCTCTTGAGGGGGAGTGTTAAGAGTATCCCACATCGGAAAAGTGTGAGGAAAAATAATCGGTATATAAGCTCTTGAGTTGAACTAACTAATCGATTGGATTCAATCTTTTAATGTGGTTCAACCCAAGTGTCTTATTGCCCCAATCCAGTTATCTCTACCCAATCCTAAATTCTATCAATACAAGACCTCCTCATAAAATTGAATTCATAATTCCAACTAATTCAACCACTCGGAAAAATCAGCATGAAGAACTCAAATTCATAAGAGGCTTAATATAGAATCCACAAAGCATGCAAAGATAAATCACCAATCAAACAATTTTATTTATCAATATTCGAAATATAAGTAAACATGCAAACAAAAAGAACAAAAAATTCCTCACCTTAGGAATTATTATATCTTTGCAGTGGAAAAACAAAAATACTGTATACATATATATAAATGCTGGCTGGTTGCGGAAGTGAGAGTAATCGACAATCAAACATCGCCCAAAGCCATATCCCCCATTTTTAATGTGGCATCCGCCCCTATCAATTTTTTTGGATAACTTACTCAAATAATACTTAAACATATCATTTTTTTCTAAATAGGTTCAGTCAGGGCCGGCCTGAAGAAAAAAAAAGGCCCGGTGCGAAAGCAAAAGGTTGGCCTCTATTGACTATCATATCTGTTAAAAGTAAAATTTAAAGAAGTTGCATACTAAATATTGAATTTGTTATAATGAGGAAGAAAACATCATTACCAGTTTACATAAAAAGAGAAATTCTCTTTGCACATTTTGATGCAAAATCTTCAATCAAATTCTCCATTTAGGGGCTGTTTGGCAACTTCTGAATGGGTAAGTGCTGAACCAGTAAGAGGTCTGAACCATTAAGTGCTGAACCAGTAAGAGGTCTGAACCATTAAAAGCTAGTATATTGTTTAACTATTCAGAGGCAAATGTTTGATCAATTCAGATAAGAGGTCTTAACTATTCAGACTCTGTATAATACTTAACCATTCAGAGGCAAATCTCTTAACCATTCAGACATCTGAACCATTAAGAGGCTGAAACAAACAGTCTGAACCACTAAGTGCTGAACCATTCAGACATCTGAACTATTAAGAGGCTGAAACAAACAGCCCGTTACACTTGTTCCAAACTCTCATACTCAATGGATATCAAGGCCAATCCGTTGAGCCTCTCTTGTGCCATGGTTGAACGCAAGTAGTCCTTCAACAATTTCAATTTTGAAAAACATCTTTCTGCTGATGCAAGTAGTTAGCAATATCCTTAATGCAATAAAAGCATTTGGAAAACATGGCCTTTCTTTCACAAAATTAAGCAAAGCCAATTCTCCCATCTTCTCATTTGGAAAAATTAAAGTTCTCGAAGCATTTTAAGTTCAATAAACGTAACAAATCATCCCCATCAACATCACCACACTGATCACCTTTTTCAAGAGTTTGTGCTAATTTTTTGCAGCTTGATTTCAACTCTGTGTCATCTAAAGATTGCAACTTAGGCTCCGTTCCGTTCAACTTATTTTTTATGATCTGATCTGATTTTTTGTAGTTCTGATCTGATCTAATCTAATCTGATCTAATCTGATTGGATCTGATCTAATCTGATTGGATCTGATCTGATCTGGTCTGATTAATTATGATTTGATTTAAAATTCAAATCAATGATTTGATTTGACTTTATAATAACGTTTGAAAATTGTAATGACAATTCATATTATAATATAATCAATATTTTTTATGTTATGATTATTTTTTAATAAAATAAAATTAGTTAACTCATATATTAGAATAATCATTCATATTATAATGTAATAATATTTTTTATTTTATGATTTTTTTTGTGAAATTAGAATATTAATAAATATTTTAATAATTACTTCATATATACATTAGAATAAATATTTAATTTATATATACATTAAAAAGTAATTAAATTTAGATAATCAATATATAGAAGAGATAATATTTTTATTAAAATATCTCATTCTTATAAAAGATCAAAACTTTAGAAACTCAAATTACATGTAGCAATAAAAATATATTTTAAAAGTAGAATTAGATTGACATTGTCAATGTATTTTAAAAATAATTTTTCCGACGTTTAATAATTAAGGATTACTTTCTCAGTTTTCTATTTAACTTGTTTCTAAAGTTTATTCTTTTTCATTTTAAGAATAATAATAATAATAATAATAATAATAATAATAATAACAACAATAACAATAATACTAATAATAATAATAATAATTCTTGATGGGATCTGATCTGGTCTGATCTGATTGGATCTGATCTGATCTAATTGGATTTGGTCTGATCTGATTGGATCTGATCTGATCTGATTCGATCTGATCTGATCCGATTTTAACAAGAATTAGAAAAAATAAGAAAAAAATAAGTTGAACGGAACGGGGCCTTAGTAGATGTAAACAAAAAACCAAAAAAGCTTTCATATACTTTATACTCTTCAAACCTCTTAGTCAACGAACCAATTGATTGATCCACTATATAATAAAAGAAATGGCATCTAAATAATACCTCAGACGATTGAGACACAACATCATTTGCATTCTCATCGGAATGTTTTTTCTTCGAATAATCCGCTTTTGAGGAAATACCGAAGGAATGCCTAATTGAGATGCAATTTCTTTTGCAGCTTCAATGGTCTCAGAAAATGCAGTGACCCTGAACTTCTCAAAAAGATAATTGAACCTTGAATTTCAACAATGGCAACATCAAGAACCATATCTTTTGCCTGCAAATTCTTACTAACACAATTAGCAACATATAGTATGTCATACCAAATGACTGTAGCAAGAAAGAATTCAAAATAACAAAGTTTATTTGAGACTAAAGACTTAGCCTCACTTTTTATTTTAGAGTCTGTGTTTGTCTCTCCCAATTCAAGCAATGCTTCTTGTAACTCTAAAATTTGGAATCGTATTGCTTTTACACTTTCTACACGACTCTCCCAACGAGTACTGGACAATGGCTTAAGAGTTAACCTCTTTATGTTAATTTTCAAAATGTGTCATCTCTTTGTTGAATTAGCAAATATTGTGTAGATTCTTTGAACAACACCAAAAAAATCTCAAGCTTTTCTACAACCATCCCCAATACCGCATAAAGTTAAGTTCAAACTATGACTTCCACATGGAATGTAAATTGTAAAATGCCCTGGGATTGACATCTAAGAGTCTTTTTTCTACGCCTTGGTGTTTTCCTCTCATGCTGGATCCATTGTCATAATCTTGTCCTCGTACATTATGTATGTCAAGTTCAAGAGAATGCAACACACTTTGCAAATACTTGAAAGAGACCATGACCTGTTGTATCATTCACAACCAAAAACTCCAAAAAAAAATTCTTCAACTTTTGATGGAAAATTGCTAAAGTGCTAAAGCATTTGAAGATTTTGAAACAATTAGCAAAAAAAACTTTTAAAAGAAGAAAAATTAAAAAAACTGTTTGTATCAAATTATAATTCATTAATCATTGTAATTAAAAATGAAATTTCATAAAACTATTCAACTATAGAAGAAGAAAACATGGATCGCACATTTAAAAATTAAGAATTAAAAAATAAAATTAGGGATTTAATCATTAAAATCAATAAATTATAATAAATCATATGTTCATACCTGAAGACCGAAGTGAAATTAGTGAATGCAAAAGTGCTGGACGGCATAGATGTGAGGCGACGGCCCGACGCAAATCTTCTTCTTCCTCTGTCTTCGACCTTCCGCCTTCGTTCTTCACTTCTCCCGGTTCTAATGCGGCTAAAAAGTGTGAAGAGTTGCTCCAAATTTTTTTGCCATTTGGGCCTCTTATTACATAATACGTAGTACTATCTTTAAAAAGAATTTGGGCCATAGTTTTTTTTGGGCCCTGTACGGTTGAACACCCTGCACCGGCCCAAGGCCGCCCCTAGGTACGGTTTATCTATTCAAACGTTTGTCAATTAAAAGTTCTATAATGTCCTGTCTTTGATAAAAATGACCTATTATACAATTCAACTAGAATAAGACATTATTAAAAATAATTTGAATAGTTATTGAAATAATGAATCACTATCCAACACTTGTTGCGAACGACCACATTTGTATAATCAGTCATTATCCAACACTTGTTGCTACAGGGGACATATATGGCAGATTATATGAAATTATGAGCACTAGAAACGACGGACGAAGCCGATGAAAATCCTTTGCCTGAGGCTCTCTCCGACCGCCGTTTCTTCACCGTCACACATTGTCCGCCATCTGCCGACCACCACCCGCCCAACCCCGTGATTTGCTCCTAATTCCAAGGTACAACCCTAATTTTTTCTCCTTAAATGAAGCGTGAAATTTACCTTGACAATTTTTTCTTGTGATTGCATGATAATGATGATTTGATTTACAGTAAATTATTTAAAAAAATTGTGTTTAAAATTTGTATTATTTTTACTAATTTTTTTGTTAAATTTTATAGTTAAAGTATTAAATTTATTCTAGGAAATGTATCATATGCTTTTTTTATATGCTATTTTTTGTTAATTATATATGCTTATTATCATAGAAAATTTTGATTTGATTTTAGGAAATTTTTATTTTATATGATTCTAGGAAATTTTTCATATGATTCTAGGAAATTCGATATGATTCTAGGAATTTTTTATTTGATATGATTCTAGGATTTTTTTTAAAAAAGTTTTTGTTATAAATAACTTCTTAACTTATCTTAAAATTTTGGTTATCGTAAGTGGTAATTTTTTGTATTCTTTAAATTGTGAATTAATTTGAATTGTTGATATGTTATTTGCATTGTTCGATTTGTGATTCTTTTGTATTAAACAGTGTTTATTTTTTATTACAATGTCTGGATTTGGTGATCGTGAATGGATATATAATAAATTTCAATGCGAAAGTGTAATTAGTAAAGAATGGGTTGACAATGTCATTAAGTTTGTGGATATTTGTTCATCGAATCCCAATGTTGATCGGTCTAAGAATAACATGCATTGTCCGTGTAAGTCATGTAAGAATTTAAAGTTTAAAGGTAATGCAACCATTATAGAGCATATCTTACGATTTGGTTTCACTCCAAATTATTATGATTGGGTTTGTCACGGTTAAAAGCACTGGGATTATGTTCCCCTGAAACTACGACGAGTTGAACAACATGAGGATACCACACATGTGACAAGAGCCGCATGAAGAGACCAATATATTGATATGATGTACGATGATGCACGCCCTTTTGTCGCATATTTAAATGCTAGGGAAGAACCAAATTTGGAAGATAAAAAGTTCTTTGAGATGTTAAAAGCTGTTGATAAGGATTTGTGGTTAGGGTGCTCTAAGATGTCACAGTTGTCAGCAACTAGACCCTTACTCAACATTAAATCTGAACATAATCTCTCACAGAGATGTTACGGAAATAAAATTCGAACTCTTTCGCAGATTCTCTCGCAAATGTAATTAATCGGAACTCCGTCGCAGACCAGCGACGGAAATAAAATTCCGTCGCAAGTCCGTTGCTATTACTTCTGCGACAAAAATAGACGTTTTGCGATAGAAATTATCCGTCGCAAATACATCAAAATTTGTAGTGTTACCTTTTTTCTTTGTTTGTTCGTCTGCCATAACTGCACAAATAAAAAACAATGTAACATAAGTTTGATTAAAAGGAATCAAAAATAAATGAAATCTTTGTGATACAAATAGAATCTTATATCTTTAATGCTATCAACCATAAAATGATTATGACATAAGTTACAAAGGCAATATCTTTTTCCCCACTTTTGAATATTTCCTTACGCAACGAATAAACTCCTCCAAACCAGAACTAAACTCAGGTAATGTACGCGGCATATTAATCCAACTTCAATCCATAATATGAATTACTAGCTAGCCAATAGATGAGCAAATCAATGGATCAGTTAGATACAAAACAATGCAAAAAAACTCATTTCACATATATAATACACATACATATAACAAATACATGCAACACAATATTCAATTCTGATCTTATGATGTAAAAAAATTGGCAGCATTTAATTTCTTCAATATAAAAATGGTCCTTCTTTACTCTATCCTAACCCATTCTTGAAACGTCACTCTCACTAGTAAATACATTTCCTTTTCTTTGATGTATCAAAATTTCGGAAGTATTTCCCAATGGTTCTCCAAGTGCACGATGTAATGTAGTTACATATGCACCCAAAGAACGCATTTCGGCAACGTCAAACCAAAAACATGATAGAACAAAGGAAAAGAAATACATTCACCACCTAAGTGAGGGAAACATATCAAGAATAGCTCCAAACTGGGAGCTGTTTAAAATTTACTCCTAACGAGTAAATTTTAAACGGGAATCTAGGTCGGTCGATATATGTTATTTCTATATTATAACATCCCATTTCATGTAGCATCAAACAAAAAAAATAATTACACAATGTGAAAAATAATAATTTTACAATAATAATTTACAATAATTTTGTGTCAAAAAAATAACACAAACACTAAAAAATTAAAATTTTACTTGAATATCACAAGGGAGAAAGACCAAAGTAGGACTAAAACATTGAAGATATACCAAAATAGGACTTCCATGTTTTTTTCCCGAATTAGGACTTACATTACCAAACATGGTCATATACATGACCCAAAACGTATAGTAATGTGCACATGTACGCTGTCACATTACCACAATGCAAAGTCACATTACCACAGTGCAAAGTCCTATTTCGAGAAAAAAACATGAAAGTCCTATTTTGGTATTTTTCTCTATGTTTTAGTCCTATTTAGGGTGATTTCTAATATCACAATGTCAAATTTCAACTAAGACATAAACACAAAAGCAATTCAAGTATCTAGTAATTAAAGTAAATACATTGAAATAAAATTTGAATATCACATTTTATACTAATGCACAAATTAAATACAAAAAAGTTAAAAATAAAATTTCTAATTTTAAGTAAAGAAAAAAAACCTTTGAGTGGAGGGCGACTGTGTGAATTGAAGGCGGCGTCGACAATGGTGGTGGGCGACGGCGTGGAGGGGCACCGGTGTGAAGACGTCAAAAGTGGAGGCGTTGAAGGGCGGGGCGAGATTTGGCGGCGGCGAGGAAGGAGATGAGCGGAGGATGTGAACGGCGACGGTATAGGAAGCGGCGGCAGGAGTGGAGGTCACGACAACTGCGGTAGGTAGCGAGGAGGTCAATGGAGGTGAGAACGGTGACAGAAAAGCACCAGGGATGGCGAGGGAACTCGTCGACGAAGACTTGTGGAGAGGACGAACGAGGTTTTTTAAGATCGCGTAGAAGATAATGTTACGTGTGGTAAGATCTAACAGGGTTTTTTTTAAATAGGTTATTCCTAAGAATCGATTAAAAAAGTTTTTGAATCTGTTATTAGGTATAACTAATTTAAAAGATGCTCCGAATTTGAATCGGATATTCCTAATAACCGATTCACAAACCTTTTGAATCGGTTATCTAATAACCGATTGAAATATCGAGTGATTTGTGAAAATTACATCCTTTTTTAATCGATTATTTACGTATCCGATTCAAATGGTACAATCCTTTTACTCATTTTTGTACTAGTGATTTGAGATAGGGGAGGACTAATAAAGACACAAAAATAGGAGCAACACTTTGATTTTCTCACAAATCTTTTTTCCACAAAATTCCTAGATAAATCCCATCAAATCCTCTAAAAAAAGAGCACATTTTAGGAAGCCCAAAGTCCTCATCCTCTTGTACCATAGTCTTTGTACCCCACTCTGTATTTGGTCTTCCCTGTTTAGTCTAAACTTCCCTCGTTTATTGCCGAGTCCACAGCTAATTTCAAAACCAATTCTCACTCCCTTTCTCTCTCTATAACTCTTCATCCCATCATCTTCCATTAATGGCCTCAAACAGTGGACTCCCCTTTGATCCAGATCCCATCAGATTTCCCCATGAACATAATAAACAACCCATCATAAAACTTGATCTCCCTTTCCTCTCCTCCTCCTCTTCCATGGAGTCTCCGGTCAACAACAGGTCGCCGCCACCCACTATCCAGTTCCCGGTCAACCTCAAATCCGCCGACCACCACCGCAACCCCCATCAAGAACCCTACGACGGCGATGATCAAAAACGGACCGCCGCTGTCGTCCTAGACGAATTGGACTTCTTCTCCTGCAAAAAGGATTCCGGGTCCGGTCCCGCCGCCGCCGCGGCCCGGGACGCCGCCGCCGACCGCGACGTCAAAGATTTCAGTGTAAACGTACGTGAGACGCCGTGATCGACACGCCGCAATTCCATTCGACCTAATTGTGTCTAATGGGAGACTTTATTAATTTTTCACGCGCAAAAAAAGAATAAAAAGAAAATGAAAAAGAAATTTCTTTATTGATTTTTTTTCCCTTTTTTATCCTTTCTTTTTCAGACTGGCTTGCACCTTCTCACAGCCAACACAAACAGCGAACAGTCGGTAGTGGACGATGGGTCGCCACCTAATTCGGAAGATAGAAGAGCTAAAAGCGAGGTAATCTTTCACTCGATCAGTGGTTATACTAATCTTTCACTCGATCAGTAAATTTTTGATTGAATTGATTTTTTGTTGATTTTATCGAAACTGTTTTTTAGAAAATTAAAAGAGCAATGCTACATTTTTGATGATGTTTCAGTTGGCAGTTGTTCAAGTAGAACTGGAAAAGACGACAACAGAAAACCGACAATTAAAGGAGGCATTGAATCAAATGACGAACGATTACACTTCTTTGAAGATGCATGTGATGACTTTAATGCAACAACAACATATTAGTAGTGAAGGGAAAATGATGGGGGACAACAATAAACAAACACGCTGTGACGGAGGGATAATGTTGCCATCCGGTAAGCAATTTATGGATCTTGGTCTTGCCGGGGGAGGACAGGAGGCGGATGAGGCTTCCCAGTCTTCGTCGGACGGGCGGAGTGGCGAGCAAGATCGGAACAAGGCTTCTAGAGAAGATAGTCTAGAGAAAGGGTCATCCGCCGCAGGGTGGCGATCTAGTAGCAGTAACAATAATAATAACAATAATAATAAGGTTGCTAGATCTGGGATCGCTTCGAAAAGCAGTAGCGTGGATCAAGCGACCGAATCCACAATGAGGAAGGCTCGCGTCTCCGTTAGAGCTCGATCCGAGGCTCCCATGGTATCTATATATCTATCTATTAATTGTTACAAATATGGATTCACCTATATTTATATTGGGTGTTCTTAAATTCACTTCTATATTTATTTGGTAATTTACCTAAATAGAACTAAAACATAATCACTTTCTCAATATAGGATCATATGTTTTTATTTTCCAATGTAGGTACATTAGCCATTATCCATTAGTCATTATTCAAGTAAATGTTCATCATCACTAGGCATTATTCCTCCCATTAGACATTATTAAGTCCTATTTAAGGAATAAAAAGTTTAAGTCCTACATTGAGAAATGACTTATGTTTTAGTTCTATTTAGTGCAAATTTCACATATTTATTTAACCATAAATAAGATGGATTTCGCCATAATAAAAGTGAATTTAACAACACCCATTTACCATAGTTTATTTCATTCTTAAATCTTGATTTGTTTTTGTTTTTCTTGTTTTCCTTCCGGCAAGATCACAGACGGTTGTCAATGGCGGAAATATGGCCAGAAAATGGCAAAAGGGAACCCTTGTCCCCGAGCTTATTACCGGTGCACCATGGCCGCCGGTTGCCCCGTTCGGAAGCAAGTATGTACTCCTCTCTACTCTACTCGATCTAATATTTCCCTTTAAACTAAAAATTCCTGATTTTGGTTTAATTAACCATTATTAGGCCATCCCATCTAATTTAACTCTCAAACCCTGACTTTTTTTTGAACACCTCAAACCCTAACTGATTAGAGCCGAGGAACCAAAAAAATACAGTATGAAAAACTAAAATTGTTAAATGGGGCGTTTCGAGGGCTAGTTCCGATAGTTGAGACTCGAGAGAGACGATACCTTGAAATTGTTAACGTTTTGAAAAAAGAATATTTAACAATAGTGTTTAGTTTTAGCGCTATCAAAATTAGTTTATATCATTAAAAAATAACTCAAGATATTAGCGATAATTGTAAACGTTTTTCGTGAACGAGGCCTTACTCTCATCACATAATGGCACGAATGTGTTGAGTTTGAGGGTCCAATGGTACTCCCTTTAGAAAAAAGGTCCGGTTCCGTGGCCACTGGATTTGTGTGGCCACGGAAGCCACTGTCCCGATTCAGACACTTACAATGTTGTGTTTGTAAAACTAATGATTTCTACCTCACCTAACCTCCTTGGTAAACCCCCTTGCCCAGTCCCGACCTCAACACATCCCCCACCTAGGTCAATTGCATCTTGTAATTTTAGTTGACTTTGAGGTGAAAATTTTATAGTTAAGTTAACTATACTTGCGGGGTGGAATTGACGTAGGTGAGGGGATGAGTTGGGGTCGAGACTGACCAGGGCTGTTTACCAGGAGGGTTAGGAGAGAAGAAATCATCAAATTTACGAATGGAGCATCGTAAGGGGACAATGGCTTCCGTGGCCACCGAAATCCAAGGGCCACAGACCCCAACCGTTAGAAAAAGTGGTATCGGAGCCCTCATATTTAACAAGCGAAGCGGGTTGAATCATGCGGGTACTATACACAACCCATATTCACAAGTAATTTCATCGTATTGTTTGGGAACAACGATTTGATTTGATGTTAGTGCTTTGAATAATTTCTAATTGTGCAAACTAAATTCAAAAACATAATAATTAAATATTGTCATTAAAGAGTACTTTCAAAACACTAAATATAAACATTGAAATTGTTGCCAAACAGACCCGCTAGTATGGACATTGTCACAATTGACGTTTTGTTTTACGATATTTTACCAAGTTTTTTTAATTCAATTTATTAATTAGAATATTTATAGGTGTACAAATTAAAATACAAAATACAAATACACACACATATATAAACACTATATAAATTGTTTGACTATATTTAAACCCTAAGATAAAATTCATTTCAGGCTAGTTTTGACCTGCATAAATTTGACTAAAGTGGCCTTAGATGCTAAATTTGCTCAAATTTTGTTGTTAGATATAGTATTCCTTCGGTTATATCCTCTAATTTCTTTTTCATTTGACTTTGTTTAATCATGACTTACTCCGTATTAAACTCTAATTGTAATGTACAGTATAAAAATATTCTTCCTTCTTCTTTAAAATATTGACACTGTTCAATTCACTTATCCGAAATCAGAAATTTATTTATTTATTTATTTATTTTCATTGAATTTTTTATGAAATAAAATATTTTTGATAGTTCTTACTCCGTATTTTGTAAAACATTTTAAATATGCTGATTTTATTTTTACTTCTAACCAATCCTTAATTAAAATAAATTCAAAAAAAATCAAATTTTTTCTTCGTTTTGCATAAGTTTTAATACTCGGCATTAAATTACAAAGTACATATATGATGTAATACTACTTGAATAGCACTAAAACATAATCAATTTCTCTAAATAGCAACATATGTGTTTTTTTCCAATGTAGCACTTTTAGTCATTATCCACTAGTCATTATTCACAGTGGCGGACCTAGACTCTCAAATGAGCGGTGTCAAGAGTAAAGATGTCGGAACTTCTCAGGCAGATTGTGTGGGCATGTGACGAGAGTTAGGAGGTGGCGTCTCCAAATTTCTTTTACCAATACAATAAGAAATAATACTCCCTCCGTTCCAGAAAGTGTAAACCCTAAAGGACGAGAAGTAGTACGCTTAAAATGTTAGCAAACAGCTCAGGTGACATAATTGTAGCTCAACTGATCGACAAGAAATGAAAGAGTATAATGTGTGATGCTTTGCAGAAAATACTTGCATGCATATATTAATAAGAGATCTCACTTTCTATTAACTACAATTAATAAGATTAAAATTTTATTTACCTCTTCATAAGAAAATGGAGTTATTATTCTTTCTAATAAGGTTACCAAAGGAAAACCCCATTAATGAATTAGCCTCTACCTACAACCATCCATCATAATAACTCACCACAATTATGCATGGTTGTCCGTGAGAATTAGTTGGAATTACTACTTAATTATACCCCCCACTCGGTATTCATAAATATGACAGAAAACCCACATTATCTTTATTTACTCTCACAATTAATTAATCAATCTAATTTAATGCTGTTGAATTTATTCATTCACGTACGTACAGGTTCAAAGATGCGCCGAGGACAGAACAATATTGATCACTACCTACGAAGGCACCCACAACCACCCGCTGCCGCCGGCCGCCATGGCCATGGCCTCCACCACTTCCTCCGCCGCCAAGATGCTCCTTTCCGGCTCCATGTCCAGCGCCGACGGCCTCATCAACTCCAACTTTCTCGCCAGAACCCTTCTCCCCTGTTCTTCCAGCATGGCCACCATCTCCGCCTCCGCCCCGTTTCCCACCGTTACTTTGGACCTCACCCAAAACCCGAACCCGCTCCAACTCCCAAAGCAGGCCACGAACCCGTTCCAGTTCTCGTTCGCGAACCCGAACCCGAACCCGAACTCGCCCGCTTTCTTGCCTCACCTCTTTGGTCAGGCTTTGTATAACCAATCCAAGTTCTCCGGACTCCAACTCTCCCAGGACTCGTCGGAGAATAATATTCACGCGCCGCTGCATCCGTCTCAGCTGGCGGAGACCGTTAATGCCTTGGCCACCGATCCCAACTTTACGGCGGCCCTGGCCGCCGCCATTACTTCTCTCATCGGGAACCCGTCCGGTTCCGGCAATAATAACGGCAGCGGTGGCAATGATGACGTCAACCGTTAGTTCAGAGCCAAACAAATTAAAAAATAGATATACACAAAACACATTAATTTCTTCTTGCCCTCCCTAAGTTTTTTCTCTTTTTCGTTCCACTTATTTGATTATATCTGCTTCCACTTTTATACCTTTTTCCCTTGTTATATTTTTCCTAGTGTTTGGAATCTCAGCTCGCCCTAAACATTTTTGTATTTCTAAGTTTTGCCTTCGCCTAATAATGTAATTATATATAGTATTTTTACTCAATGTATGCCGTTGACGAAATACAATATATGCTTCTTTGGTTTCATATTACACGGGGACACGGGGTGAACACAGGACGAGACGGTTCGGATTTCATACTGTTCCACGTCTTGTCCAGTTAGATTCAAACGGCTAGAAACGGTACGGACCGCAAGTTTATCCCACTTTGTTTCATAGATTGAGATAAAACAAAATGAATTCCAATGGATGATCCAAAAAAATAAGACCGGGGGGCAAACTCACACAAAATATAGTGATAAAATATAAATAAATTTAATTTCAAATAAGTATTCAAATAAGTAAAAAAACATTTTTAAGTAGAAAAATATAATATAAATAATATCATAACCTAATATAATTATAAAATTTCAAATATTTTACGTGTATATCTTATTTAAGTGATTATTTTTTTTACTTTTAAACTAGGATCTTCTTTTTCAGTAGGGGCAAACAATTTTTTTTACCAGGGGCATTCTTTTAATTTTCAAAAAAATATATTTTAACACTGTATATTTTAAAAAAGGTTGATCGGGGGCTAATGCTCTCATATTCATGCATGTAGATCCGCCCATGACGCGTTCAGATTGTCCTACTTTGTTCTTGTTTGAGGTTAGAGAAGAAATATACAAAAAAAATGGGGAGTAAACTAATTTCTAGAATTTCAATAAAATTATGAAAATTGAAAACAAATGGAGTATTTAATAAGAATATCTTAAAATAACCTACACAATACAACACCATGCAAAGATTAAAACAAAATTAATTAAAAAGGAGTATCACAAGTAACGAAGGAAGAATGCTAGATTTGGCCCAAATACTAATCCATGATAGCCTGCTATGGAGTACTCGGTATATATCTTGGGCCAAACATTAACAAGATGTTGCTGATAAGAAGTTTTTAACTTTTAAGCTGCTCATAAGCCAAATATTCTTTTGTGGAAGGAAAATTACTTGAGCGATAGAAAATTTATTTAAAAATATTCATAAATGGTGAGAGACAATTTTGTAAATAATCTGGTCAAAATAGAGAAACAAAAAATAAGCTTAAAAATAAATAAGTAAGACCTTATTTTTCGCCTTATAAGTAACTAGGAATATATCATCAGCTAATTTATAAGTTAAAAACGATTTATAAACAGTTTTGACTAGCTCATTAGCTCTGTTTGACATCAGCATTAGAGATTAACATTAGCGTTATGAGAATACTATCAAATGGTAGCCATTAGCGTTAGCATTTTTAAAATTAATCTACACTATTAAATTTTTATCTAAAACGCTAACACTAATCGAAACTATTGTTCCTAGACAAGATCATAAGCATAGAGAGACACTCACGTACTAAATGTCAAGGCATTAAATATATATATGTGAGTTGATTCGTTTATATATATATATATATATATATATATATATATATATATATATATATATATATATATATATATATATATATATATTATTAGAGTATATAAATTGAGACAAACATGATGGAATGATATACTTTTATGTTGTTCCGACAATGTCCCATTTAGAATTGAAACGTAATAAGTTCGGGACAATGAGAAACGGGCATCATATGAAGCAATAATGAGATCTGTAGAGAAATGAATGGGCAAAGTAATTTTTGTTTACAGTTATGGTGGTACAGGTAAGACTTTTGTGTGGAAGACTTTGTCTGGAGCATTATGGTCTAAAGGGGAAATTGTGCTAAATGTTGCTTCAAGTGACGTGGTATTACATCATTGCTACATGAGAATTTCCATAAGTCCACTTGAGAATTCCACATACAACATTAAACATGGAACACCGCAAGCTGAGTTACTCTTGCAATTAAACAAAACTTATTATTTGGGA
The DNA here is from genome assembly GCA_900332095.2 of Cuscuta campestris. Taxonomy (NCBI): domain Eukaryota; kingdom Viridiplantae; phylum Streptophyta; class Magnoliopsida; order Solanales; family Convolvulaceae; genus Cuscuta; species Cuscuta campestris. The sequence continues at coordinate 768,816 of OOIL02000218.1, forward strand.
CGAGGCCCCTAATGACACATAAATTTTTCTTCGAGGAACTAAATCAAACTTTGTGTGATATTATGTTAGTGTGTGATCCAAAAAACATTGATGTAGCATTTGGAGGGAAAATAATAATTTTTGGATGAGACTTTCAGCCAAATACTACAATTCGTACCTAAGGGGACAAGACAAGACATCATTAATGCTATTTAATTCTTCATATATTGGTAGTTTTGTACAGTGATACGTCTCACTAAGAACATGCATGTACAACACATGGCTCATGACGTTAGCTATGAAAGTATGGTAGATTTTGCTAATTTGATAGCAAGTATTGGTGATGGTCTTGCTGGAGAAAAAAATGATGGATGTTGCTATTTAACTATTCCTGAAGATCTTGCAAAGCACATCAGATCTTGTGGCAGCAAATGTTTAGGCCACATATCCTGATTTCGAGAGTATTTTAAATGACCTCAGGTACTTGCAAGAAAGGGAAATTCTTGCCCTGACGTTAAATGTGGTTGATGTCATATATGACTACATGACATCAATAAATGTCGCTCGAGAAGCAAAGACTTATCTAAGCTTAGACAATGTTTGCAAATATGATTCAAATGTTGATGCCATATTTTACATGCATTCTCCATAATTCTTAAACAACATATGGGCATCTTGTTGGCCATGTGTGCAGCAATTGTCCTGTGGCGGAGGCTATGTGGGCCAAGTCATAATCGAATGTCGTGGGCGCTTGTGTGTTGAATGCACTATAAGGTTAGGGTATGCGCCTCTTTTAACAGCAATTGGTTTTAGAAGAGTTGGTAGCGCCGAGGTCCTAAAAGTGGTATCGGAGCCAAAGTCACGAGTTCGATTCCCAGCGGGAGCAATTGCTGAGAGGGAGATTGTTGGTCATGTGTGCAGCAATTGTCCCGTGGCGGAGGCTATGTGGGCCAAGTCACAATCGAATGTCGTGGGTGCTTGTGTGTTGAATGCACTATAAGGCTAGGGTATGTGCCTCTTTTAACACCAATTGGTTTTAGAAGAGTTGGTAGCGCCTGAGGTCCTGTGTTCCTATTAAAAATTGGGACACCGATTATGTTGTTGAGAAATATAGATCAATCTATAGGTTTGTGTAATGAAACTAGACTCATTGTCACAATATTGGGAACCCATTTAATTCAAGGAGAAGTGGTGGGTGGTTAGAATGCTAGGCCCTAAGAAGTTATTCGGCTTATTCCTCGACTTCCCCTCACGTCATCCAAAACACGAATTCCATTTAAATTCCAGGGGAAGCAGTTTCCATTATTTATGACATCCTGTCCAATGAAGATTAAAAAAAGTCAGGACCATATTGCTCAAGAAGCCAATTTTTAGTCATGACCAACTATATATTTATGTCTCATCATGGGTTGAAGGTCTTAATTTGCAAAGATGACATAGCCACTTCGAATACAACAACGAATGTGGTTTACAAAGAAGTTTTCCAAAATCTTTAATCTCTTTAGCGTTATCATGTTTCATTTTTATCTTCAAAGTTTGCATGTAATCTTTCAAATAAATATATTTAAACGTATTCTTTTATTTTCTAAAAGTCATTTTAAAAAATCTATATGAAATACCCTATACGCATACAATTATCCAAATTACTCTGTTGTGCAATGCACGGGTACGAGTACTAATATATTACAATTTTAAAGCGATTCCATAACGTTTCGAAATCGGACAGCGGGAACGGATTTCATGCCCACCCTACTCCATATAATGTAAAAATTAGATATGAAAGTGAAGGATAAAACCCACAAGACTTGTGGGGAGTCCACCATTCTTCTCTTATTATGAAAAATGAGGGTAAAGACTACCCAAATCAGTCTACAAGGGAGTCACACATAAGAGACAACACTTTGTGAGAGGAAAAGTAAAGAATATCACCAAAAAAGCAGAGGTAGATAAACCAGAAGCAATACAGACATCCTAGAGCTCTAATTGAAAATATGAACGGTCAGAATCAATCCATGTGAGTTTCAAACAAGCTCTGAAAATTTCAACGCGGTCCAACAGTAGGATCTTCGATGATTGACAGATTTGTGCAATCTATCAAGAAAAATACGGTGCTGAAAAATGATAGACAAAGGCCACTCTTCTTTCGGATATTTCTCACTTGCTGTCTCTCCACTTGCGCACCAACTCTCTGCTCAAAATAAGTCAGCAAAAAATCAGAAGGGAACAAGACCCAGGCTTCCAAAGGAAGCTTCAACTTAATTCATCATTGGGCCACACCAATAAGTTTGGGCTTCCACTTAACCAAACATAAGCACAAGCTAAGTATAAATTTATTTATGCAGATAAGTGGGTTGGACCTCAACAAATTCATGCCCATCCATATTATCTTGCGGTCTTGCAGCATGTCCTGCTTGGACTCATATAGTTGTCCACATTCACCCGTTTTTAAGGTCGGGATGGATGGGCCTGATCAACAACCCATCCCAACTTTGTGCAGGGTATATTTGTTTATAATACGTCTACTCAAGTTTGAGAATTAATTGTGTTGAACAAAGCTTTCATGTGATTATCTACAATTCTATTACCATGTGTCTCTTCATTTGATCTGTTTGGTTCTGATTTGATTGGAATAAGTTCGGATATTCTGGTGTAATCTGATCTGGTTTGATCAGATTATAATTATATTGAAAGTGTTGTTGATCTGATTCTAATAAAAATAAATGATAAGTAATAAATTGAAGAGAACAAGTTTTAAGTAGTTGAGAGATAAGAAATAGAGATCAAATGTATTTATTTTATCAAATAATCAAAAAATACATGCAAATAATCTAAAAATAATGAGAAAGATAATTTGCATTTGAATGTGAGGGAGGGTTCTCTACTTCAATTACAATCCTCCTTAGATTCCAATCGTGTTGGGATTAAACATTTATGGATGATTGAAGTTCTTGGTTTAGTCATCCATACTTCATAGTAACGGACTACCGGTTGACTCTGAATTGATTTGGCTGCAGCTTTCTTTCCGGTAATCTAAATCTTCTTCTCTAATCGTCCAATACCCTTTTTCAAATTGAACTGAATTCTTTTGGATCACGATGCAACTACTTTTCTTCCATCCCTGCGGTTTTTTTTCGTAAATTGATGAAAATTAATTGGGGACTGGATTTGATTCTTAGTCTACCTGAAAGAAGAAAAGAATGAGTCTTGTTGCAGGTCATAAATGGCCGAATTTTCACTTAGAGAAGCTATTAATGAAATCAATTGCTATTTACTTCAAAATCTTCACTTGATTTTCTTCTTTTCATCCTCAAACTGTACCCACCCAAGAAATAAGAAGATTGGGTCGAGTACTTCGAAGATAGTACTCAATTAGCACTACTACTATTGAATCAATGTCTTGTCTTTCTTTGCTTGTTTTCTGTTATACTGAGTATTGTTTTTTCTTGTTGTTTTTTATTTTTTTCGCGTGTTTAATCAGTCCAAAATAATGTTATATTTGAAAATTTATTTGTTTATTAAAGGAGTAATATTTGAACACAAGTAGCTATTTTTCATCATATTTAATGTTTTCTTAATATATAAAAATTCGTAGTATTATCTATCTCAATGATGTTAAAAACAATTAGTTCTTTTAATCGTATATTTGATGATTTCCTATAGATGTGTACCTTGTTGAAACATGACTTTTTTATACCATAGAAATATAACTTTTGCTTCATTTTACTGTTTTAGATATATGTAAATTGAATGTTTTAATTAAAAATTGAATCGTATTTATATTCATTTAAACATTATGTAATGTTCCGTTGCGGTCAACGAGGTTTTACTGAATTCATTTCATATATATTTATTTAAATAATGGTATAAAATTTTAAAATAAAATTCACATCAAGTGCTATTTAAAACATGATGTGACATGGGTATGTTATTTTAACAAATCTATAATGAATTTAAGCAGAAAAAGTTTAACTTGTGAATAGTGTATTGAGACTTTAGTTTTGGGACTGAGAGAGAGTATTATGTAAGTCATGGTTTGACTTAGCAGTGCATCCTCAAGGCTTTACCGTTATTGCATTGTTTGGATCAGTTATTGCATTGTTTGGATAATACTGAAAATGATGTGTTCACATTATTCACTTTTACTGATGAAAAGGAGAGTTAGGAGACAGCCTCTTTTAATTATTCAAACTTGTACATTTGTCTATAAGTACCTCCATATTTGTAGGAAATATTTACATACTAATATCATCAAAGGCATCTAAGAAAGTGTTAGTATTAGGGAGAAATTAGGTGGTCAATTTATCACAAGGGTATAATTATATGCTCATAATATATGGTCCGGGACTCATTATTACACACATTTATATGCAATTATGCATCATAACATTTACATGATCTAAAATGGGTGAGTTATAGATGCCTTCCAAAACAATACTATCATTTTTTTAATACATTTACAATTTGTTTTCATATACTCGTATGTCGTGTAGCAAAAAAAAGTATTCCATATGTCCCCAAAAAAAGTTCCACATTTCTGTAAAAATGTTTTACTTTCCATTTATGGGACTTATAATATTTCTCTTCTCTGCACCGCTTTCAACCATACAATTCATCTTTCTTAATAATTGTGCTGATTCCATTGTGGAACCTGTTGTGGGACGGAGGGAGTGTATATTTAAGCTGCACATGTTAAAAATGTTTCAGTTAATCTGAAACCCTCAAAATCTCAGCATAAACTTTTCCTTTCCTCAATTGATTAAAAAGTGAAAGTGTGCATCATTGTATTAACTGATGTCATGTTCTTTTGTGTTGCAGCTTTTAAAATGGGTATCCAGTTGAGACCTAGTGTGGTTGCACTTTTCTTGTTTCTTCTCTTCTCACCAACGGTATTGTCAGTATCAAATGATGGATTAATCAGAATTGGGCTTAAGAAGAGGAAATTAGATCAAATCAACCAGCTTGCTGAAACCATTGATTCAAAGGAAGGACATGCTAGAAGAAACTATCTCCAAAGAAATATGGGGAATTCTGATGCAGATAACATTGCTTTGAAGAACTACATGGATGCTCAGTATTTTGGTGAGATTGGTATTGGGACACTCCCTCAAACGTTCACTGTGATTTTTGACACTGGGAGTTCAAATCTTTGGGTGCCCTCTGCAAAGTGCTATTTCTCGGTAAGATACTCTAAAAACAATCTCATGTTATGCATTTCTATGATATGTTATCAATGCATGACTCCTTCCCTCTTTTTCCCTTATGGATGTAGGTTGCTTGCTATTTCCATTCAAAGTATAAATCAAGTCATTCAAGTACATACAAAAAGAATGGTACGTTACATGTAACCCCTACCACTTTCTTGTGGGAGACATAGATTTAGATTTCTTGTGATGATTACCATCTCCAGGATGTTTCTTTTTGGTGATATTCGTATGGTTTTCTAATAATAAGACTTTCCTTTAACTTCTCTTTACTTATATATCAAGGAAATATTACTCCATGTACTTGTAACAATATTTAGCATTTCTTCCAGTTCTAGCTTTGATTGCATAGTCTGTACCAGACTACATGCTTTATCTTAGAGAACAGTAACTCGAGCTCAGGAACAGTAAGAGGGGCTTCATTAGCTCGTAGTATATATTTGATTGATGAGTACTTTTAAATTAAGGATTCACTTCTTGATGCAGGGACATCTGCTGCTATTCAGTATGGAACTGGATCTGTTTCTGGTTTCTTCAGCCAAGACCATGTCAATCTTGGCGGACTGATTGTCAAAAATCAGGTAAAATCTTTAAAGAAGCACTTTGAATTAGTCCTCTTGAATTTACTTTTACTCTTACTTGTCAGGATTTTATCGAGGCAACTAAAGAACCAGGAATCACATTCTTGGCTGCTAAGTTCGATGGCATTCTCGGACTTGGATTCCAAGAGATTTCTGTTGGGGGTGCTCTTCCTGTCTGGTGTGTAACGTATCTACATTCCAATGCCTTTTTATTGAGTGATGATCATTCGATGTTTCATATTCCTAGGAATTTTAGTATCAGATGCACTATAACTGTTGTGAGTTCTTTTTTCTCCTTTTCGTGGCGAGACTTGTGTGCATTTCATGTGTTTTTCTGAATGGTGTAAATTTCTAAGCACAGAGCGCAGTCATCAACTGTCAACTTTTAAAAAAATCTTTATCATTAACAGGTATAATATGGTGAATCAAGGTCTTGTCAAGGAACCCGTCTTTTCATTTTGGCTTAATCGGGATTCTAAAGAAGATGAAGGGGGTGAAATTGTTTTTGGAGGAGTTGATGCTGATCATTTTAAGGGTGTCCATACCTATGTTCCTGTGACTCAGAAGGGCTATTGGCAGGTACTTTCCCCAATATTGTTCTTCAGCTAAGTTACATTTACCACAGTATTTTTCAGATTAGTTAATTTGTTTTTTCCTCTCCCAGTTTGACATGGGAGATGTGCTTATTGGTGGCGAAACAACAGGTAATTTTGAGAAATTCCAACTTGTGCCTGAGAAAATTATCTAGCTAAAAGAGTTTATTGTTCTTTTAAATATCCCGTGAAATGTAGCTAAATTTTCTTTCTTATTAGGATATTGTGCTGGTGGTTGTTCAGCCATTGCAGATTCTGGTACATCTTTGTTGGCAGGACCGACGGTGTGTTATCTCGTTTAATGTTCAACAGTTTATATATAAACGCAGACCATTATAATGCATAAATTTCAACATTTTAAGTCATGATCTCACTTTATTGAACCTTGCATTCTATCACATTCTCAGTTTACCCAGTTTACACTTTTAGCAGATTCTTATAATCAAAATTCAAAATTACCAACCTTGTTTGGTGAAAATGAGAGGTTTAAATGCCATCACGGTCTTTTTTTATTGAGTTGTTGGTAATGGCAGTTCGGACCCTTTAGTGCTATTTAGTTATTATTTCTATCGAGAAGGGGATCTTTTGACATTGAAAAAAATGACATTAAAATGACACTTGTATGGTGCTCCATTGGTAAAATTTGATGGTTTCTACCCACCCTACCCCCCGCCCCCTCTCCCCTTGATTGCTAATTTGGGAGGGGGGGTAAGGGGTAGGAACCATCAATTTTACTAATGGAGCACCGTAGGTGGCCGTGTCATTTTCATGTCAAAAGATCCATTTTGTATTTCTCTATATTCAAAATGAAAAGGTAAATGGGGCTCGTGGGTGCACCGTTTCATTTTGTGGGAGTTTGCTTACCATAACTATCACTTGCAGACTGTAATAGCTCAAATCAATCATGCAATTGGAGCTTCTGGGGTTATAGGGCAAGAGTGCAAGTCAGTAGTGGCCAACTACGGAAAAACTATTCTAGATCTGCTGCTGAGTGAGGTATATATTGTTGTACCAATTGTTTCAAATTTATTTTGTAAAGATGAAATATGCTATTTCATGCTAATCGTGTTTAGATCTTTCCAAATGTTTGATATAATCTATGATCATTTTTCATGATATTCTTCTTTAGGTAGCACCAAAAAAGATTTGCTCCCAAATTGGTCTGTGTGCATCTGATGGTACTCAGGATGTGAGGTGAGCTCTAAAGATATCTTAATATTAACACGAAATTTGACATTTAAAAATTACTCCCTCCCGAAAACAAAGTTTACGGTTTGACTTTATGGAGTTTAATAAAAGTGTTGAAAAGTTAAGTGTATGATGAAATTTGTTTAAAATAGAGAAATACTCGCTCCGTTTTAGCGCTATTTATTGTACCCTTTTTTAGTTTAATAATAATCCCATTTTATTTCATTTCAAGGTACAAAACATTTAATGTAGGAAGAGTAAGAATGACAAAATATGGAAGATTTGTAACGAAAAAAATTGTAACAAGTTATCGCAGATGATGTTTTTGGGCCTAACTTAATCAATAAATGCGAATATGCAGAATGATCATAGAGAGTGTAGTGGACAAAAACAACGAAGCTTCTCACGGGGCCCGTGACGAAATGTGTGTTGCATGTCAGATGGCAGTTGTATGGATGCAAAATCAACTCAAACAAAACCAGTCTGAAGAGAAAATCTTGGATTACATCAATCAGGTGGAGTGGACTACTTTAGTGATGTAATAATGTGAATGTCAATTTTTTTTGCTCCCATACCCTTTAAGTTCCTCTTTTTTTTTCGCGAACAGCTCTGCGATCGCCTGCCCAGTCCAATGGGAGAATCTGGCGTCGACTGCAGCAGTATTACTTCCATGCCTAATGTTTCGTTTACAATCGGTGGAAAATCATTTGAACTAACACCAGAGCAGGTAAACTTTCATGCTTTCCCCCTCATTTTATTGATGATTGGTTGCTCTACGGTCCATTGCCAATGGATCTAAAAGAGTGTCTATTGAAACTGTTTTAGCTCCAGGCACAAAAGGGACACAATCAAAATGATACATTGAAATGGAGTTGGAATTATATTGGGTTGTTTTTGTTGATAATGACTGGTTTTTATTGATCATCAGTATGTACTCCGAGTCGGTGAGGGTTCTGCAGCGCAATGTATTAGTGGGTTTACAGCTCTAGACGTGCCTCCTCCTCGTGGACCCCTGTGGTATGCTTCCATACCCTTTTCGTCTTTTTCCAAAATAAACGTCACACTTTTTTCATTCTTTTTAAAAGGAAATGAACGTGTGGCCCAAATCATTTCTCTCACAACAATTCGATCACTTGGAATCGTGCAGGATCCTAGGAGACATTTTCATGGGTCGGTACCACACGGTGTTCGATTACGGGAATGCAAGGATTGGATTTGCTGAAGCCGCTTAATCGCTTAGCTTCTCGCGTCTGAATTTCCAAATCCGCCCTTTCGTTGACATTAAACTAACCACTATGCACATATAATCAATATGAATGAATAATTATGATACACTCTCCATGAAACCATGAATACTAAAATCATCTAGCTCATGGCTAAACTTTCTTCTCCCTTATTTGGTCACGTTTGCGCGTTCATACTTTACATATTCAATATCTAACCGTACAATTTCACTTTTTTTTAAAATCACGTGCAATATTCCTTGGGTCCTACCCGGTAGGACCGGGGGAGCTTGTAGTACAGTTTGCAGTAAGGGCAGTGGTGACCAAGAGAAGAAGGGACACCACCACTGAGAGTGCAGAGAGAAAGAGCATTAGGATGTGTGCCTCTCTTCTCTTCACTTCCTGTGCATATTTTGTTGAGGCAATGGCAATCACTGTTATAGGAAATGAATATGCCCACCACACCACGTTGTATTTTCTCATTGACTCCCTGAATAATGTGGGTCGACACACCTTTTTAAAAAAAGAAAAAAAAAACAAAATAAAAATAATCAGTAAATTGTTTTACTGAAATTAATTAATACAGTATAAATTATATAAACTCCGTATAAAAGAGCAAACTATCTTGAGATGCTCAAAAAATATTTGGGTCATGGGTGTTAAGGCTCTATCCACTCGATTTAGGACCCCTATCAGTCTTTATTTGCTAACAAAGGATGAGCCGTATCCTCGAGGGTATCTTCAGATCCGGCCGGACGGTCAGTACTTGCAGAGACTATATACTTAGCATAGTTATTTCCCAGTGCAGTTGTTAGGAATCAAATTCGGGTGTACCACTTGGTACTTCTTATTTACCCCTCCACATCATCTTATCCCCCCTTCATTTTTCTCCATTAATGATTTCTTTAAAACTCAAAGGGCACATACCAGGGACATGAAAAGGAACAAGGAGAGGTAGAAGAACATCTTGGATAGAGTGTCGAAGCTCCCGGAGATGGAGTCCCACGCTAAGCTCGCCATGCTCGGGGCGGCGATGAATAGGAAGAAAACCGGCCGGAGCATCACCGGAATGGAGCTGCTCCCCGGCAGCCGCTGGTAGAGCGTGACGAAAAGGACCAAGTAGTGGGCCATGCCCAGGGCAAACATGCACACGGCGGTCTCCCTCCACCCCAGCCGAGCTGCCGCCGTGGCGCCCACCAAGTTCCCGACCACCGAGAGCTGGCTCGTCGGGTTGGCGATGCCGGAGAGGAACCGCTTCCCCTTGGTGAGCCACTGGCCGTATATCTTGAGATCGAGCACGATGATGGGCGCCACTAACACGTACCAAAGCACCATATAATACGGATTCTGGGTCGTCGACCCTGAAATGAGGGAAAAATCATACGTATATAAAAGCTTTATGCAAAAAAGTACTCCCTATTTTTTGCTTTGATTGTTTTGGATGGAGTTTTATTTTAAAATTAAGGTTGAATTTTAATTTTTCATCCATGTGTATTTCTTTAATGTGAAATTTGTACTGAATAGGACTAAAACATAAGTCATTTCCCAAGACTTAAACTTTTTTATTCCCTAAATAGAACTTAATAATGACTAGTGAGAAGAATAATGTCCAAGTGATGCTGGACATTTAGTTGAATAATGACTAATAGATAAGGACCAATGATCCTACATTGAGAAATAAAAACATATGATCCTATATTCAGAAAGTCATTATGTTTTAGTCCTATTTATGTAAATTACTCTTTCTTAATATGTAAAAAAGGTGAATTCCGAAATACTTCATCCATCTTAAAAAAAGTTTCATCTTATACTACAATAAAGTAAGAGCATAATTATTAATTAACACCAAAATTACACATTTTATAAAAGTTTAATATCAGTGGATTCATTTCAACATGTAGTTTTGAAATACTGCGTATCATATTTTTAAAATCTACAAATATATTCATATAGAGATATTAATGGTGAAAGTGTTATATTGGAAATCGTAAAAGGTCAAAATGCGAGCTATTAGGAAGAAAAATATGGGGCATAGGGAGTTGAACTCTAATATCACAAACATGGCCTTATTATTATGTGAAACATAAATTACCGGTAGAAAGAGGAGGAGCGGGTTGATTGAAGAAAGGGGTGGCTTGGAGCAAGAGGAGGCCGGAGATGGAGGGGGCGAAGAGGTAGTTGACGTGGACGTGGTGGCGGAACTCCTCCCTGACAACCTCGAAGCAGAGGAGGCAACGGGCGGCGTAGAGGAGGGAGAGGGAGGCGAGCACGAAGAGCGCCAGCGACCAGAGGAAGACGAAAGCGGCCGAGGGCAACATGCGGACCACCTCCCCGAAAGAGTGGTTAAAGTCGTCGATCGACGTCGTGTCCCTCGCCAGTGTCTTCCAGAGCAAGGCCTGGCTGGAGAGGGAGAGGCTTATTCTGAAATACCCGGCTTCGAAGCCGGACAAGGTTTGGCGAATCATTATCAACCGGTAATATAGCGCGGCGGCTTTCCCAAAGCCGCCGCCGTTTTTGCCCGTTGATGGGATTTCTGTGTCTTCATCTTGTACTCTAGATATGTCAATGGTGTGGGGGTTTGGTTCTTGGGGTTGAGGGAGCTTGGAGGACGCCATTGAAATGGCATATAATTAACCAATGGGGGATTTTATTATTTGTGTGCATGTGTGTGTATGAGTTAAGCAGGGGGGGTTGGTGGAGGAAGTTAAGTTGACTATGGGGTTGGGAAGTGGGGGGTGAGTAGACCGTTTAGACGGTGGGGGAGGAGGCATAATTGCAATTTACCAAAGATACCATTACGCTAATTAATTAGCGTCGTTGAAAATATATCTTACGCAGTGTATTGATAAATGCTGATCGAATATTATTTCATCAATCCAACCTCTCTTAGCTTGTTCGGGAAGAATAAGCATATTATACACCCCTACCTATAATACATACTCCCTCCGTCCTCCAGTTTTTGTCCACTTTTGATTTTTGAAACTGTTCATCTAACCACTTTGACTCATCAAATTCTCTCAATGTGTAAGCCTAAATATAGTCATGTGTGATCTTGTTTGATTTGTCTTAACATATAGATTATTAATATATAATTTCTATAATTTTTTAATATATAAATTACAAGATAAAATGGATTAAAGAAGTGCATTGGATGGTGTGCAAAAATAAAAGTGGACAAATACTCTGGGACGGAGGGAGTATATTATATTCTTAAATACGAATTTTTTGTATGACAAACAAATAATGCACACATTTTTTTTTATCCCAAACGTATTTACGAATTTTATACATATTGAGTCGAGCCCGGACGGATGAACTACTTTTCTTTTATCGTTGAACCCCATTTGTCGTTAATTTTTTTCTTTTTCTTTGAAGTGTTTTATTAGGGCACAATTTTAGTCCATTTGAAGACACTTTTTTAAATATGTACATTAAAAAAAAATCTTATTTTTATTTAGAAAATTAGAAAATAAAAAAAATCACACACCCCCTGACCCCCATATCCCATGCATAGATCCGCTCCTGATTGGTTGCACATAAGAATTTGCAAAAAAAAAAATAATCCAGTTCACCTTAAAATACATCTGCCACAGCTTGCTGCCTGCTGATTCTGAGATTGTCAGCAAGAAATGCAAGACTGGAAGCTTTTAATCCCTAAACAAAGGGCCAAATATTTTGGCATTTTGAGCATTTCGTTGCCGGCCGAGCAGTCAGCCATTTCGTCATGGCTCCAAACGCTTATTGGGGTGCTTAACAATGCGGCGTATAAGTTCAAGGCCATTCATTCTCTTCTGCCTCCCCTGCTGCAATTGTGCATTTCTCTGGTTTTTCGCGCATTCTGAGAAATAGCACTTTTGCCTCCTAAAATAGGGAAATCTGTACGTCTCATATCCCGTTCCAATGAGAATGACGACATACCAGCTCCATCTCTGAACAGTTTCTCTGTGCCAAGATAGGGAGCGCGGCTATGGTGATCACTTACAGAATGTGATGCTCTGTGTCTTCTATGGTCGCATTTCAAGCAGACCATATTTCTCCTGAAGTTTATGTAATTGCACCTAACATAACACATCATCCTCGAATCATGAATAATAGAGAGAATTTATAAAGATGAAAAATGATTTGCTCAAAGTTTGACAGGATTTCTTCAACAAAAAAAACATGCGTACGATTCGCACTCCCATTCTCCAGGATGAAGCAATCGCTTTGGTGGGTTCTCCTTGCACTGTAAGCACCTCGAATTCTTTGCAAAGTTCAAGAAATTACACCTGCAAGAAGTTTATAGCCACATGTTGCAGAACTTATTGCCATATGAAATTGCACTGTACATTTCTTGAATTCTCACTTGTCACAGATCCAGTCTCCCTTCTTCAATGGAAGATTGTCCTGCTGCAAAACCCCTAGATTGCGGACTCGTTCTTGGGACAGTCCGTTACAGCTTAAACATTTGATATTTCTTGCAAAATTCAAGAAATTGCAACTAGAGAGGGTGACGTAGAAGACGAACACACACACACAAAAAAAACAAATATTAGTATGTAGAAGCAGACCACTACACAATGAAAGATGTAATGAAGAATGCACTAGAAGTTACTTTGTGCATAACCAATCGCCTGGCTTCAGTTGAACATTCGTCGGGCTGTCTCTATGATTTTCTGCAATTTCTTGTGTTGAAGACCACCTAACTTTAACATCACTCTGGGTCTCGTTACCACCACCAACTGCCCTTCTACTGAATTCCACAGTTTCTTTCAGTAACTTTCTTACTGATTCCTGCACTCTTTTGTCTAGGAAGGGTGTGTTCTCTACTCGACAAAATATTGGATCAAGCCCGTACGTCAGTAGAAAACGCATCACATCCACAGTGGGTCCCCCACCTTTATCCTCGTGTACCTTCACATATGCCCGCTCGCAGTTCCCACGCAGTGTGCAGGAGCTGCACACCTAATAATTAAACCATTTAGTAAGTCCAATTGATAGGTAGGTACATAAAGTTGTAAATGTGCAACTGAATCTCAACTTCTCAATTCATACATTTCCCTCATCAATGCCGAGATGTGCCCTTAGGCGCTTCCCAGAGTTGACAACTTTTCTATCTATACTAGGGCATCCAGCTTCTGCAATCACTTCAATATCCTTTCGTGACAGGTATCTGATAGCTTCACAAACAGGCTAAATCAGTCATTGGACAAAAACTAATCCATATAACACTTCATATCCAATTTCGACCCTTGTCATATCATAGAAATATCACCTATAGGTATGACTGCAGCGGCTAATTTGAATATGGGGGCTAGAACTATGCACATTACCTTGTCTCAGTAGTGCACAAGTCCAAAAAACAATTATATTTTAGTGTTTATCGCTAACAGTCAATCATTAAACTATCCACTCCGTACTTATATAACAGCCGGAAACTGACCTGAATAGTTTTGATTTATTTATTCAACATATCTTGTGTTTGTATGATTATTACTTTGATTGTTTATTTGTTTATGCCTTCTACTGTGAAGCAAGCTAGAAAAAAATCGTGTATGTAAAACGCAAAACCTAGTGCCACGGCAAAACAAGTGTAATGGGCTAACCATCATCCCATAGTCTCGACTCGGCAAAAGGAAGTAAAACAACTGGATCAATTCTCAGGACAAGAGTTTAGGCTTCTGCAATGGATATCATCCCAATTCGTAACACAACACCAACCCAGTAAGGATCCAAAAAGGACGATTCAGGAGGGTAGATGGATGCAGACCGTACCCATATCCATAAAGGTAAGGAGGCTATTTCCAGAGTGGCTCTTTGAGCCAGAGCTCGAAGCTCGTATATAAGCTGGAGATGAGAAAACAGGCTATTTCCAGCGGACTGAGCCTCAGGTGAAAGGGGAAATAAATCACACAACTGTATTAATCAAACAAATTGTGTACTCGCCCATATACACATACCAAACCATAGCTTTTAATCTAATGGAAACTCCAATTCAAATAATAACCTCAGCACCCATCAACTGAAACATCTTCCTGGCAGAATGAGTTTAAGAAGATAAAGAAAAGCAAGTGTATAATCACCTCACAAGATCAAATTTATCGCGAGCGAACTTCAAACAAGCAGTGAGTATTTGGTTGCGCGACTCATCATTTCTAGGAAAGGGATTGCCGTCTCCGGGGAAATATCCATTCTTGACTAACTCTTCAATCATATCAACCCATTCCGGCCAAGGGTGAGATGCATTTCGAACATCGGAGCCAGATTCTCTGCATCCCGGAATCTTTCCATTCCCAGGAGAAGGCCGTCGAATAGGCTCCTGCGAAGACTGGTTGTCTTCCTCGGCTTCTTCAAGAATTAATTGGATTGCAGGGTTGGAAGTCCGGGTTACGCAGTGAGAACGGGATGTAGGGTTTCCGGGTTTGGGGATTATGGGTGCTTGAAAAACGATTGAATTCCTGGTTGCCAATGAAAACAATAGCCTCAACATTTGGTTGAGCAGTCTGTGGAGGTTGGGCTTCGTTTAAAATTTAAATTTCCATGGCTTTAGAGGGTCTTGAAGGTTTATGTGAAAACAAATTTTAAAATTGTAAAAAAAAATGAGGCAGTGTACCCATCGAAGTCAATGTCCAACCGGTTGGACAGCCGGTTTCCAAAATATTGATTATATTTTCTTATTAATAAAATTGATGATTCATATATCTCTAACTTTTAACCTCTGCCTGCCACCCTTGCCGTCTTTACCCCCAACAATGATGTCCTGGAAAAGGCTTTTGTCTCCAAAAAACTTATCTGTGGATTTTAAGCATAATCATGCTTTGAATGTTGCTATGTTGGGTAAGCAGGCGTGGAGATTGTTGTTTAACTCAGGTTCCCTCGTCGCACGACTTTTCATTCCTCGTTATTACCCAACCTCCTCTTTCCTCGAGGCTAATTTAGGAAGAAAACCGAGCTATTGTCGGTGCGTATTGTAGAAGTAAAGCATTTAACTCAAAGGTGTATTGGCAATGGTGTGGAAGCAGGGACATTCCTGGTGAGTCGTGATTTGATCTTCGGAGCTTGTCGTTGTTTTTATGATGCTGCTTTTTTTCCCAAGTCATGAGGAGTTCATTCCGAAGTCTTCTCCTAGACGGTGGTGATCGCTTTTTTGCTGCGATTAATAGTAGAAACAAGTGTTAAAACTTTAGGGCTGAAAAACTCGTTTATAGTTGGTTATTCCAAATACTTTGGTCACTCAATGTTTATCTTGTAATCACTACTATATAATAAGTGTCACTCAATATCTTATAACTGTTATAACAATAATCAGGAGCGTAGAATAAATACTCACTCCATCACTCCCATTGTAAACAGATCCAAATACTCCCCTATCTACGTACTACATACTTTCTAATTAAACAGATATTATCTTGTAATAAATCACGACTCACGAGCAGAATCTAGTTTTTTCTTGAAGAAAATGTCTCCAGTCTTATTTTCCATATAATCACAAAAACATCATTACAAAGATTGCGCATTTATATTCTTTTGTTCTTGACACAAATATGGCAGACACAAACTTGACAGAACAAGTAAAACCACGACCAAACATAGAGTCAAGGGACAATCTTGTGAGCCTTCACCTTATCAATCCAAGAAACAAAGGCCTTCTTGGAGTTCCTAAACCCCAAGAACCCATGTTCTTTGCTCTTGTTCATAGTATCCAGGGGACACCCTCCACCCAAGATGAGATCCACAAACCACCACACCCCAACCTCTTCCAATTTTGTGGGAACCAAATCATGTTTCTTCACAATCTCATCCCAAACACCGCCTTTCCCCTCCATCTCCTCCTGCAGAGCAAAGCTCTTCCCCTCCTCGAACTCCCCTGCTTCCACCTCAAACTGCTCCGCTAAGACCTTCCAGAAATGCTTCCACTTGAACACATCCCCATTGCTCACATTGAAAGCTTCGTTCTTCGCGTATGGGTCCACGGCTGCCCATATCTCCTGCTCTGCAATCAAGTCCGCGTCGGAGCAATCCGAATACTCTTCCCACGCGGCTTTCGCGCCGGGGAATCTCAGGGGGACTCCCTCGTGCTTGCATATGGCCGCGTAGACGCAGAGGGTTCCAACAATGTTCATCATGCTGTAGGGGGAGAAGCCATGGATCGTCCCAGGGCGATGAACGGACCAGGTCAATCCGTTCTTCTTCTTCTTCTTCTTCACCTCTTCGAAGAGAATGTCCTCTAGGGTGTAGTAGAAATTGGGGGAATCCAATCGGGGCAAATCCTCGTCGTAGGGCGGGTCGTGGGCCAGTCTCAGGTACGATTCGAACGGCCCCAAGTAGTGTTTCCGGCCCGTCTGCAAGCAGATGTGGGTCAAATTAGGGCAATTGGGGATCACGGCGTTCAGGACGTTCCTCAGCATTCTCCCGTTGGCTTCGCAGTTCTCCAGCTCCGTGGATCGGTTCGTCCACGTCACGTAGAAGACGTGCGTGATGTCGGTGAGATCGGAGAGCTTGGAATCGGCGTCGTCCGGATCGGAAACATCGCACTGGACGTATTCGATCGGGTGATCGGAGTTCCAGGACGGCCTGGGACGGCGGCCGACGCCGTAGACCTTCCATGGGCCGCCGGGCGTGTCAGCGAGAGGGAGGATCTCGGCTAGGCTGTTGCCGACAATACCGGTGACTCCGACGACTAGAGCTACGCTCTCGTGCTTGGGTGGCGCGTCATCTTCCTCGATCCTTTTCCTGGCGGCGCCAATGGCTCCGGCCCACCACCAGCTCATCTTTCAGATAGTCTCGAGGCAATAATAAGTGTGTGGGATTGTTGAAATAAATGAAAGGTCCTTTTTTGCTTTTTGTGCTAACAAAATGTACTTGTGTTACTCTTACTCCATGTCTTAGGTCGCTCGAAACACGTTTAAAGTCCGGATATTTAAATTTGGGCTTCAAATTCTTTAAATTTGGGCTTCAAATTCTTTAAATTTGGGCTTCAAATTTTACAGTTTCACTAGAGATAGGTTTGAAATATCGAGAATTCAAGCTGTGGTTCAAATCTTTATTTTTAAAATTCTTTAATACACATTTTATAAAAGTAAATTAGTAAGATCTTACAAATTAATTGAATTAATAACAATAATTTATTAAATAAAAAAATACATTCAATAAAAAAACATTAAATTAAAAAAATTACATTAATGAAAAAACTAAAACATATTATATTTCACCGTTGGAAGGGAGAGGGCCCGCGACCTTATTCCTTCCTTCCTCCGTTAAACGTTTGATAAGGGACCAAATGACACCCGGATAACGCGCTTGAAAGACGGTGTTTAATGCCCTCATGACGTTATAATGTCGAAAATGCCCACAGGCGTCACTGGTATTTCCAGTCCTCATTTTTTTGTGGAAGTTATTTTTTCTTGGTTCCCATTAATAAGAAAAGAAAAGAAGAATTCATCTTTTTCAATGTTTTAATACAATACTAAAATAAGACTTGTCATGCTATAAGGTGTTAATATATTATACCAAAAGCAGTGTGAATCGCTAACATATAATGCCAAGTTATGTCATAGTATTACTGTTCTTATTTAGATGATTAAAACATAAAAAAATTGTATTTTGATACGGTGTATTGTATAAGTTCAATACTTTCGTCTATTTTGGTAGATTTCTTCAACGAATATGTTATAAGTTTTAGACAGTTAGTATGATATTAGGTCTGAAATATGAAAAAATGATATGAATTCTAAAATGAAAAATGATTGGAGTGATTTCAAATATATAGGCGGCAGGGGTACCTGACGATAGTGAGTGGGTTGTGGGGGTGGCCGGCAGGATATGGGTTGCCGGAACGAGTGTCCAGCGGTTAAAAAGATATCAAACCTTAATCTAATTTAGGTAAACACTTACAAAAAAAACATCTTGTACATAAAACAACTCATATCTCATCAGCTCATCAAATAAATCATAAAATCAAATTCTTAAGGGGTTGGATAACACTTGGATCATCGATGGTGCATGTAAGGGTCATCATCTTGGCATTGATGCATAAATAAATTGAGCTTGAATTTGGTACACTACATATACTCATTTCATGCCGAGCATGTTTGCCAATTTGTCATAGTTGTAAGGAATTGAACTCAAATTCCCTTGGTCAATCAACTATATACGCCGCACACACAAACTTGACAAGTAGGCCGTTAGGAATGGGTGCGTTTTAAATGCACTTCAAGTCGAATTACATTCGTATCAATATATTTCCGATCGAATTTAATTCCAATTAAAACAATTTGAGTCGAATTGGTGTAATATGCTTCGGTTCAAGTTCTGCTGAAGGAGAAAACAAGGGAGCCACGTGGAATGAAAGAGGAAAATATGACTTCCGGATATTAATCAAAAAGTCAAAATTCAGATATCGGCTTTCATTTTCCATTGACTTGGATTTTCCAAAGTTACCAAACGCAAGAAAATGAGAAAAACGACTTCCAGAAGTCATTTTCCTACCTTCCGAACGGAGCCCAAGCCAAAATGAATAAAATGAAATGAATAAAGACATTTTTCCAAATACTTCAATTAAAACAAAATTCAGATAAATAAAGATCAAATATCTGGGAAATATGAAGTGCAGTGGAATGGTGT
Organism: Cuscuta campestris; assembly: GCA_900332095.2. Taxonomy (NCBI): domain Eukaryota; kingdom Viridiplantae; phylum Streptophyta; class Magnoliopsida; order Solanales; family Convolvulaceae; genus Cuscuta; species Cuscuta campestris. The sequence goes on from OOIL02000218.1 coordinate 788,183, forward strand.
TAAATCAGAGGCATCTCCATGTGTGTGTGTGTGTGTCCATTGACAATGTGTTTATGGGATTGAGCGACCTAATGCCCTACCACAAAGAAGAGCATTGCTTGGAATTGGATACTCATCTCTCCATGAATTTGCTGGGGAATAAACTCTAAGGTAAAGCTGTTGGCCCAAGTATTGGCGTGCCCAGTTCTGTGACCTTATGTTCCATATTCCCACATTGTCTAAGGGCATATACAGTGCTGTCCAAGACTTGGGGTACACCTGAAAACCAAAAAAAAAAATGATAACAAGGTGGATAAATAGGGCATGTAATGTCAACTTTTAGACGATTATCAATACGTAAAAGAATGTGGCTTGCATAAGAAATATTATTTACAGGTCACGTTATTTACCTGAACTGTGGAACGAGAAATTGCGTCCCTTAAGTTGTATGCCAACCTGCTTGATGGGTTCCACTGTCCGCCATCCATCCTGTTTGTTAAACAAGTTAGGGTCTCTTTGTTTGGACTGGAATTTATGAAACTAAATTGAATTGGAAATAATCAGATAAAGTTGAGAATAAAAACCTTAGTACGAATAACACTTTGAGGAACGCAATTTACAAATTCAAAGAGAAACTCACCCGACAACGAAGAAATGGTGGCCATCGGTGTGCCATGACTGCACTGTGTCTTCTGGGTTCTCAAACACCAGCTCCACAAAAGCTCTGAAATCAGCAGCCATGACAGAGGTTTGAAGGTATCCACCAGAACCAGTAGGCATGTCATTGATGCTTCCAAGTGTAAAAACCCCCTGAATCTTGAAGTAGTCAGCAAGTTTAAGCGGCGTATCTGACGGAATAAATGATACACTGTTCACTGCATATCGTTGTTTTCCATTGATGATTGGAGCAGAGTTGGAGAGTCTAATTGTCCGTGTGGTGTTGATCAGTCCATAATGGTATGAGCCTTGGGGATTCGGTCGTGGTCCGCTAGCTGTTAGGTTCCGCCTGTTTGATCAAATTCATCTTAGACCATATTTGGCATGACATAATATAATCTACATGACTTAATATAGTCTAGCTATTAGCTTTTTCAAATTGAAGCTTTTCATTTAAGTTGTGTTTGGTTAGGGGAATTTATTTTTCAGTTCGAACTTATTCTCAAATAAGTTACATGAGATATTTTTCTTCTAACCTCATATCATATTAAAAGTATTTAAAACATACGGAGTATAGTTTTATCATTTTGAACTTCTTAATTAGCTTATCAGCTACCCCTTTCCTCCCAGAAAAGAGTCCCTAATACTCTGTGGAAGAGTTGTTTCAAGAAAGTCACCATTAGGTCTCAAGAAAAATTCCTTTAAAGCCAAGAGCTGGTGGCTTGATTGAACTTACTAAAACAAACTCTCTTTTGGGATGGCTTAGTAAACCAAACACAAGCCAGCTAGCTTGTCAATCATATTATAAGTACACATGCATATTACCATTGTTCTTTACCTGACAGATCTGGCTTGATTCAGAGACCAGTCAATTTGAATAGTTGGGCCACCCGGTGGAGGTCCAGAAACGCTTCCCTGTGAGTTACCATAGTGGAGACTGGAAGTGGACATGATCACTGGGGATGTGAACCGTGTGGAGAAGACAATATAGTAATCTTGTGCAGGTTGATCAGCAGTCACCAACACCGAATAGGACTGCCCTAAATGGATGTCGAGGGAATCATAAGTATTTTGCAGTGTATGTGTGCCTTCTACCTCAACCAGTAGCATTTTATGCCCCTGGATTCTGAAATTCAAAGATGTTGCAAGGCCAACATTTGATATCCTGAACCTGTATGTTTTGCCTGAACATACCCAAGTTTCACAAACCATTAATACGATCTCTTAACTTCATTTGTTATAACTAGTACTTTTCAGTAAACTGCTTGTCTAGTAGCTAGAATCATTCTCATATTTGGACATGTAGTTCATTATTTCTACAACATAGGAAGACTTTTACAGAGGAAAATTTAGAATAACACCTGATCACAAACTTTTGTTCTAACGGAAAATTTGTTGTTAGCTTATTTTTTGTTTTAAATTGATGGGTAAACGCCCACATAAGCACATTGTCACTGAAAGATTCCAAATTAGGAAACATGTGATTCACACTTAATGAAATGCAGTTACATTTTGAATTTATTGAAATGCAAATTGGGCAACAACAACAACAACGAACCCAGTGAAATCCCACAAAATGTTGTCAATGAGCAAATTCGGAAAAAATAATGAATTCCTAGAGCATCATAAGGGACCAAAGGGATGCGATTTTCCCATTCTTTTCAACCCACAATCCAGACACATACCTTGATCAACTCCAAATCTATAACCGTTGGATCCACGCCCATTGATCAGAATCCCATCTGGGAATGGCAGGTCTTGCCCATTATCCAATGTTGCTTTCAAGGCCTTGAAAGTGCACAAGATCAGATAGATAAAATAAAAAAGAAATAATGCAATAAAGACCAAAGAATTTTTGTTGAAGTTATGTTCCTCACAGTGTGGTTTTGCTTGAACCAGTCACCAACTAGTATAGTGAATTCCCCGTCAGGGTTGGAAAAAGGAACAGGGATGCCCGGACGGCTGCCAATATTGATGGCACCAAAGCCTCCCGCAGCCTTGTGGAAAGAAAGGGAAGGGAAGTAGAAGAAGCTGCCAATTTGATCCTTGACCTGCATGACGTAAGTGAAATTCTTTCCAGGAGGAATGGGACAATTGGTTCCAAAAACTCCATCCTGCCATGAGTTCCTCCTCTGCTCGACACCATTCCTGTATATGCACAAGCGGAACGTCTAACCAAAATCTATAACTGTCATCTTATTAACAGGTTCCTGGTTTTAAGCATTTAAAACCCAGATCCGAACATTACCAAGGCATCTAATGCTTTAGTTTTATGTTTACAATTTCCACTTTTCTGAAAGTGAAAACAAAAACATGGTTTTGAAAATCAGGAAGTATAAGAAACAATAATTTTATGATTTCATTGAATATGTTTACAATATTGGAATAATTAAAATAAAAAAAATCTACCAAACATATATATTTTAGAAATTTGAACAAGAAAAAGAGGAAAACAAATTAAAAACAAAATGTTAAAAATTTTAAAACCAAAATAGGAAATGCTAGCAAAAAGCCCGAAAATAAGGGAAATGACGTGCTTAAACAACTGCAAAGTTTCTCTTTTGTTTATATAACCGCTGCTAAAACAAAGTTTCAAGAAAGGAATTAAATTCAAAATCTGGCTCAAGAGAAGATCCACAAGGTTCTCATTATTTAATGCAGTGATGCATCAAGAGAATGTAAATGAGACAAGAAAAGAGAGTGCACATATATATATTTAAAAAAAAGTTGAGGAATGCATAAAAGAGGTACCAAGAAATGAGGAAAGGTTCATCCAAACTGTTGTAAACATTGACAATCAAATTATCATTGGTCACACACTCAATATTCGGACCGGGAAACTGCCCATTGATCAAAATTCCCTGCGACAATTCATCGAACACATTAAGCTCATTCCTCAAAGAAGAAGAAGAAACAGAGACAGAACAATTTGCAGCATCTACACACCTGTTGCTTGACTCCAAGCGGGTAGATATCACCATAAGTAACATTCCATGTAAAGAACCGGTACGGATCGTCCGCTTCGACGACGACATTCCCCAGCACAATCACCATTAACCAGCACCAAGAACTCATCTTCTTCATCCTCTCCTCTGACTTCGCCGCGAAGCAAAACCCACCTTTTCCTGTTCCGGAAATTGACCCAAGGGGTGCGGGGAGTCTTTATCGCAACATAGATCCTTCTTCTTAAGGAGTAATAACTGGTAAAGAAAGTAATTCCGCAGAAGGGTAATAAGGAAAAAGGGGGGGTGAAAGTGTCGGTGGTGGGAGAATCTGCAGATTCATCATGTATATTGTACTCCCCCGATACAGTAGTGGTGGTGGGGACTGAGCAATGAAAGGTGGCGCCAAATGGGTGTGGAGAGCCGCCCTTTTGGCATGACTCATCAACCCTAAAGCGCTGGGTAGTAGGATCAGATGACAACTCTCCCATGGCAGCTCCTAGTGTCTCGTCGAGTTTAAGTTTCCAGCTGGTTGGCAGTTGCACAGAATTAATTTTAGAACAATTCTCCTCCTAACTTTGAGACAAGAGTAATGTTACAAGAAGACGAAGTCAAGCTCATTGATAGCGAAAGCTGCACTGCGACAATTCTATTATTAGTAATACTCCGTAGCTCTTCATAGAATGGAGCAAAAGAAACAGATTGAGACTATACCATGATTTACAAACAGTTCATGGTTGCAGGGGCACCCAGAGCAGACGTTCCACCTTTTTTAGACAAGAGAGATGGCCGGTGGCATTGTGCACTTCTCAAAAAGTGAAGAGTATCAAACATTACATTCGAGTTTGATTTCTTATAACTACGCTAAAGGTGCATGTTTTTGGTTTTTAGCATCCTGATCCCAATCCCAAATTATAAAAATGGATTAGAATAGTTTAAAACATCACATTTTATTACTTTGTCTCGTGCGTTCCAAGGCTGAAACAATTTAGAATGGCTTTGTATGTCCTAACAAAACTGGTTATATAGTATTACACTCAGATTCTCTTTTGCACGTCAATAACTTGAAAAATAACTTATTTTTACATCACTTTTCCATCATGGTTGAGTCAACTTCAAATATAATTATGTTATAGAATTATTTTAGCTGACATGATATCTGAAAGAATCAATTATTTTATCTAAATAGGACTAAAACATAATGACTTTCTCAATATAGGACCATATGTTTTTATTTCCCAATATAGAACCATTAGTCATTATCTATTAGTCATTATTCAACTAAATGTCCAGCATCACTTGGACATTATTCTTTTTACTAGTTATTATTAAGTCATATTTAGGGAATAAAAAGTTTAAATCCTATCTTGGGAAATAACTTATGTTTTAGTCTTATTCAGTGCAAATTTCACATCAATTAACAATGCATATAAAATAAATGAATCCAAGTGGAGGACATTTAAACTTTTGCAGTTATTGTTTTTTTCCAATTGAAACGAATTCTTTTTCGTCTTTTTCCCACTTAACTCTTTTCCATAAATAAAAAAAATCAAACCCCCCAAATCTAAGAATGATGACGAGAAAGATTAGAGATGATAGGAACTACAACTACTTGTCTAATTTTGACTTTTTGGATCAATTATTTTTAATCTTTGATTTATAATTAAATAAAACATATATCGTATATTAATTAAATAAAATAACATTTTAAAAATATTTTATATAATAAATCTAATAAAATTATTTTTGTATCAAAATCTAAAATCATTTTTAATTTATTTGATATCAAGTTTATCAATTTTGATAAAAAAAATCAAAAATAGATAAATAACCAAAAATATAAGGAGTACTTGGCAACATAGTTTTAAAAACCGGACCGGACCGGCCGGTTCGGACCGTGAATCGGCAAACCGGTGGTCCAACCGGTCCGGTCCGGCCCTTTGGACCGTAACACGCATCGAACCGGTGTAAACCGGCCGGTTCCACCGGCCAAGCCTGTTTTTTTTTTTTTGCGATTTTTTCCAAAATATGCACCATGGGGGTTTGAACCTAAGACCTTTTTGTCATTTAGTTGAGTTTCAAACCATCCAACCTAGGATGCTTTGGTTACAAGTTCACTTATTCTTTTATAATATTTCATAATTAAAAAAAGATTGTATAAAAATTTCTTTTTAATTTTAAAAATATAATATTATATAGCTATGAATCATACACAAAAGCATTGATACTATTCATATTATTACAAAATGAATATCATTCAAAATTTCATTTAAGGTTTTTTTAATATTAAACAACTTATTTGAAAAAATAAAATCAAGTCTTCAATTATAAAATTTTAAATATTCTTTTTCTAATATGTAAATTTTATTTTTTAACTTAGTAAAATAACTCAATTATTTTAATATAATTTTTAGTCAAATGTTATAAATTACTTTCTTTAGATATTTATAAATAAGAAAGTGTGTGTGTCGATATATATGTATGTGTTTATATACACGTGTGTGTGTGTGTGTGTGTGTGTATATATATATGTGTGTGTGTGTGTGTATGTATGTATGTATGTATTTATTTATTTATTTATTTATATAATTTTTAAAAATGTTTAAACTACCGGTTCGACCAGTTGAACCACTGGTTCGACCAGTGAACTAGTGAACCAATACCTTGACCGGTTCGGTCACCGGTCCGGTTCTGAAAAATATGCTTGGCAAACAAGAAGTGTGCACTTGGAGCACCACCACGCGAGTAACAATGGTCTATAGGCCATACTCCATAGGGACCTATTCGATAGACCAGCACCGTGGGGCACATGCCGCGAAAGGTCCCCTTATCCGCCCTTGTTTATAGGGGTGGGCAAACGGGTCCAGAAACCGTGAGTCGGAATCGAACCGACAGGTTCGGTCCGGGTTAGGGGCGGGTCTTTTTTTAAAAAAATTATAATGGTCCGAGTCGGTCCGGTTCTTATAGGTTTTTGGATCGGTCCGATTCTCAATTTTAAAATTCTTCAGGACCCGGACCGGCCCGTTAGTTAATACTCCGTATTATTATTATCTGTATCACTCATTTACTTGGGCCAAAGCCCTACCCAATCTCCCAACTTCCAATCCTTTCGGTCTTTCCCAGAAGCCAGAACTTCAGAACTCTTTGCAGCGGCTAATCTGTGAACCGGAGCACAGGCAGAGAGACGGACGAGCACAGACGATGAGACGGAGAGACGGAGCTTCCGAGAATAGATGATGAGATGGAGCTTTTGAAGCGCTGCATCGACCGAGCACAGAGATCGCAGAGAAGCGCTATGCGATAATCCCCATGTTTCTTCAGCTGTCCGGACACCACTGGTCACCTTAAATCGCCTTCTCCGGTGAATCTTGTCCCGTGGTAGCCCTTCACATCTCATCTCTTAATTGAAATATTCACCTCTTCATTTTTAATTTTTAATTTTACACAATCAGCTGCATTTATCATCATCACCAATTTCACCACCACTTCTCCAATGAGTGCCATTTGCAATTGGTCTTGTTTTTTACATTAGTGCTATTGACAATTACTACTTCAAATATGTTTGTAGATATGTTTGCAGAGAACCCCGTACCATATAGTGCCATTGAATATGAAGCTAATGAATCAGAGCTTGAATTTTATGAAGAGTGTGAATTGGGTAATACTTTAATTTCTTTGCTTAAAGTATATAGAAAGTTACTCTCTTTGTATAGTCTTGAAAGTAATACTCCGGAGTATGTATGTTTTTTTTCATATTTTCCTTTAGCACAGAGCACAGGAAGGACAAAGAATCAACATCGAATTCAAGTGCTCATACGCTTCAATCTTCGGAAATAACTAAAAAGCATAAAGGATGTGCAGTATTATTTTTAAATTCACTAACAATAGTTAATATACTTTTACTTTTATACATTATTAGAGACTAATTTAATCATATAATTATATTTTCTATGCAGAGTAAAGACGAGATAATCAATACCTAATTGCATGTGAAGGATGTAGGTTAATATTAAACTTCTTTAACCATTTGTGCATGTTTGTGTGTGGAATATGTTTGATCTTACTCCGTAAAATTTTGTTTTTGCAGGATTTTTGGTTTTTTTGGAAGCCATCTCCCTACTGCTTGATTGTTCTTTTTGGAAACATATGGCATTTGCCAAAATGTGATTGTACTCTTTCCTTTTTTTGTTGGATGATCATACCATCATGGGAGTTTGCTGTACTCAGTTCCTCTTTATCATTGTTCAGACTATTTTTTTTGTTTGATAACTTAAAAGTTAAAACTGATGGTGGTGGGTAGTCTATTGTTATGGACTAATGGTGAATGACCATGTATGTATTACGGAGTATTAAATTATTTGCACTTCTTTATATTTGTAATATTAGTGTCATGAAAGTTTTGGACCCGTTGACCCGTGGAATCGGCCCGTTTCGGACAAGCCGGGTTAGGTCCAGTTTCAATTTTAAAATTTTGAAAACCCGTTCCGGCCCGGACCGTTTTAATAAAAACAAGCCGAGTCCGGTTTATAGAAATCTTGGCCCGGACCGGACCGTGCCCACCCCTACTTGTTTATATACTATTCCATCCGTTTCTAGATAGATTATAAATTGTGGATTACGAAGAAAATTTTCCTACTTTTTAAAATCATTTTATTTACAAATTAGTATATCAATAATATATAAAAATTACATATTAAAAAACTACGTCAAAAGTTCTACAAAACAAGAGCTGACAAGAATATTTTATTTTATCAAATACTTGATGAAATCACGTAAACAAACAAAAGTTATCGATAAGAGAAAAAAATTTGTAATCTATTTAAGACGGAGGGAGTATATTCCATTGTTCCAAATTAATTTTCCTTCCTTTCTTTTTCATTGTTTATCTGTTAAAAAAAGAATATATATTTGCATATATTCTCGTATATTTCTGTATATATTATTTTGATAGTTTTCCATTGTATATTTAATTTCTTTCGTATGGTAATTAATTTACATATAGAGTTTCTAACGTGTGGGATCCTAGATATTGATCCTGGGCATACAGGCTCCCACGGTCATTGTGGGCCCACAGTACTTTGCTGGCGGCAGAGGCTGAGTGCACACGCTCTGTCGCTGGAAGACAGGCGAGTGAGGATCTGACCGGGTCCGCCCTAGGTCCGAGTGGATGTATCCGAGCTGAGTAGGGACGTGTGTCTGAGTGCAGTTGTTGCCTTGGGGCCTTGGTTTCCTTTAAGTCCCACTCAGTCGAGCAGGTTGTCTTTGGTCGAGCGCATCCGATTCTTGCAATTCGATGTGCCTTGTTGGGCTGGATACCCCCAGTCCAGGCCCAGGGGCATCCATCAAGCTCTGATACTGAAATGTATTACTCCGATCTACATAACATGAATGCCCAGGTCATCGAATCGGATTGCTACTAAATTGGTACCAAACATTAGTTATTTTCAAACAAATTAAAATAAACACTTCGAGATATAATTTCAAACTTTTATCAGAGTACTTTAAAACAGTGCGGAAAGCTTAAGTCATTATTCAGAACAAACTTGGGATTGAAAGCCATATAAATAGTAAGTACTTAAAACAATAATCAAACAAATAAGTCCTCAACTGCAACCACACACATCTCTTCGCCCTCAAAATCCTTCGAAATTGGTTCCAGGTTCATCGTGATCTAGATTACCTACGTGATCTTGATTTACGTATTTAAAAACTACATAAAAGTCTTCAAAACAAGTAATGACATGCATTTTTTTCTAACATTAATGAAAAAAATTTCCTAGATAAAACTAAATCTTAATTTAAATATCAAAATAAGAGTCACTTAGGCACCGTTCCGTTCAACTTACTTTTTCTGCTTATTACTAATTTTTATTATAATCAGATCATATCAGGTAAGGTCACAAACAACTTTAATTATAAAAACTACAATCAGATCAGATCAAACCAAATCAGATCTTCAAAAAATCAGACCAGATCATATCAGGTGAACGGAACGCAACCTTAATTTACTCTCCTAAATAGGAGCGTGACGAAAGTGTGATAGAAGAGTTAATGAAAAAGTAATGACAATATAATATCACAGTGTGGCTAGTAAAATTGGCCTATAAGTGACAATTTTTATACATTATTTGGCACATGAATAATTTAGAGGGGAAGAGAGTAATATGGAGTAGATCCGTTGCAAATTATATCATGAATCCGGTTATACGGTTCTTCCCGTACAGCCAGAAAAAATTAGCAGAACCTGATCAGAAAAGGAAGATGTAGAAGCGGGAGATGGACCGGAGCTTGACATCCGGCGATTGAATAAGAAGAAGAGGAGGCTGCTAAATGGCAGGTAGATCCAATCAGATTGGGAGCAGAGATCTGAGCCGGCGTGGATCATGGAAAAAGATTATGATGACGATCGACGATTGGGAGCAGAGATTCGATCTGCGCCGCACAATTTTGGGAGATCCGATCAGCTGAATTAGGCTGCCCTACCTTGTGGATCCGATGAAATCAAGGAAGATCCGACGAAATGGGGAGGGATGAAGACGCGTGAGGATGATGATGGTACTAAAATTTTCAATTGTGAAAGTATTGAACAATACTTTACTTGAATATTAAGTGACTCTTTATTTGAAAATGAGTATTGTTTTTTTAAAGAATGAACACTACGTTATTTATTATAAATATATTAAATAAATGTGTAAAAATGAGTATTTCATTATTTTAAAATGAGTGCTACCATTTCATAATAAGTATTGCGTATTTCCAAATGAATGATTATATTTATACGAAAATGAGTATTACTAACTTTAGAATAAGTACTATCCGGATATATCTATCTCTACGTAGACGTACACCCAGATGTACCCTTTCTCTAGGTCCATAGGAATGTAGGATATAAGATTGGGTAGGAGATGCTGACAGGGCCAAGACGTGGAGCAGAGAAAAGCCACATCCTGTTATCCGCTTCCCCTCCACCACCAAAATTAGAAATTTACTCCGTATATCATATGATGAGATCTTCATCCAATTTCACTGTTTCTCCCGAGTCCTGAAATCAATTTTTTTCTTTATTAAACCCAAATCATTCCAGGATTTGCAGAGTGCCCGATGATGATAAACCTCTCATCATCATCATCATCTTCTTCCCCTCTATTCCTCAACAGGTTAACAAATTCAAAGGTACCCATTTCACAATACCCTCCAAGGAACAAAACCCAGGTTTCAAAATCATCTCTTGATTGCTCATTTTCCTGTTCACGCATGTTCAAGGATCAATTCTGTCATGCGAGGAGGGGAAATTCCAAGCTTCACGCAATACCCGGGCTGGATTCCGGTGGTCTCGAGGGTGCGCGGTCAGTTCTTGAGGCGATTGGAGTGTTGACCGCCATCGTCGTAGTCCATGAAAGTGGCCACTTCTTGGCAGCTTATCTTCAGGGAATTCATGTGAGTAAGTTTGCTGTTGGGTTCGGCCCGATTTTAGCTAAATTCAATTCCAAGAACGTGGAGTTTTCAATTAGAGCAATCCCTTTAGGTGGGTTTGTTGGATTCCCTGATAACGATCCTGATAGTGATATCCCGGAGGACGACAAGAATCTGCTTAAAAACAGGCCGGTTTTCGATAGAATGCTTGTTATTTCAGCTGGTGTAATTGCTAATGTAGTGTTTGCTTATGCTTTAATCTTTACACAAGTGATATCAGTTGGATTTCCTGTTCAAGAGGCCTTCCCCGGTGTGCTCGTTCCAGATGTGAAGCCATTTTCAGCTGGTAGCCGACATGGTATAGTCCCCGGAGATGTCATTCTAGGTGTCAATGGAATTGAACTCAGGAAAACCGGACCAGATTTGATTTCTGAGGTTGTTGATGCCATCAAGAAAAGCCCAGAGAGAAGTGTGTGGCTTAAGATAGGGAGAGGAGAACAAAGCATTGATATAAATGTAACTCCTGATACAAGTTTTGATGGTACGGGTCGAATTGGAGTCCAATTAGCACCAAACTACAAGGTTTTGAAGGTCAGACCCAAGAATCTATCAGAAGTGTTTAGTTTCACAGGAAGCGAATTCTGGGGACTTGCGTCCAATGTGATAGACGGCATGAGACAGATATTCTCAAACTTCTCTCAGTCTGCGAGTAAGGTTTCTGGTCCAATTGCCATTGTCGCTCTTGGTGCTCAAGTTGCAAGGTCAAATATAGATGGCCTATACGAATTCGCTGCTGTTCTGAACCTTAACCTTGCATTGATAAACATTCTTCCTGTCCCTGCCCTTGACGGGGGGTCATTGTTTTTGGTGCTCATTGAGGCAGCTAGAGGCGGGCGAAAGCTTCCGGAAGAAGTTGAGGAACAAATTATGGCATCCGGAGTCATGTTTGTCCTAGTCCTCGGGGTCTTCCTTCTTGTGCGGGACACGCTAAATCTTGAATTCATAAAGGATTTATTATGATGGTTTGGCAAAATGTCTGGTATGGGACGTACGGTTCGGCTCGGAAGAACATATGAGTTGAAAGTGCTTGCTTGCAGGATGTGTCTCAAGGGGGGAAAAGAGGTTTTCTCTTTGGTCAATTGAGTTAAGTTCTCATTGTTCTAAATGTTCAATGCCAGGTAGCTCTTGACCTTGTCTGTCTCATACTTTATAGTACTTCACTGCAAATCTAGATCTCCACCATAAGACTCTTTCCATGCATATTTGTAGAATTCAAATCGTGTACTTTATTGTTGATCACACTAAGCCTTTGTTTGAGAACAACTTTTTTAACTAGCGTTAGCCCTTTGGATTATTTTTGTTGAAATTTTTTTCCAACAAAAAGTAATAACTGCCCAAGAAATATGCCTATAAAGGAACAACATACATATGATAATACATGAGAAGTAACAACAAATAAACAAATTAACAGTCCAAAAATAGCTTGTCTTAAATAGACGAGTATACGATTCCTCCCTCATCTGATTTGATCCATCATCCATGTATCCTTCATATTTTTTTCGAATGTTCATCTAATAAAGCGGGACATCAGATGGATCGATTATCCAACAGATCGATCGGATAGAAATTGTCTATCCTTAGTCCAGCCTTCCATGATCTCACATGAGAGAGCATGATCATTTGAGAAGATTTAATGAAAGTTTAAGGAAAAGATCATTCTCAAATTGATTTGGTTTTATAATGTTTCTTCTCATTTTGTTAATAGAAGTTCAAATGTACTCGATAATGTTTCTTGTGTTTCACACATAGACAGTGTGCAAGTGTCTGTATATCTCGCTGCTCCTTTCTCAGTATTTCCTTCATTTGAGAAAGAAAGTTTAGTTCCATTATTTAATGGACATATTTATTTTCTTTTATTATATAGAATACGAAGTATGTTTTTATTGCTTACTAGTTCTGTAACCCGTGCTACGCACGGGCTTGTTATTAGGGCTCGTTGTCATAATGTTATTGAGGCGATGATTGGAAATGGAGGAGTTGGTTTATGATTTTATTTTCTTCCGTGCTATGCTTGGGCATGTGTTAAAGGATTATGTATGTTTTCGTTTTGTAGGATTTTGAAATACTACATTGTATATATCCTGTTGTTTTGTGAAATGTGAAGAGTAATATTATTGTGTTTTGGAGTTTTTAATTTGATGTTGGTGGTTGAAGATATTCATTTTTTTGTAATGATTTTAGATGTTCGTTTTGGCGTTGTACCAGTTCATGTTCGTTTTGGCATTTTGATATTTGTTGGGGTAAGATGAGGGCTAGACGTCTGTACCGGTAACCATTGAAGTGAGGATTGCGAAAGACGAACATCAATGCTCGGTGTCTATACATGTTGGCGTACATGTTGGCGTTTAATGTTTGAAGTCTGTACACATGGCGTTTAATGCCATGTCACGTATGACACGTGTCAACACTACAAGCATTAAACCCTCTTTTACATATTTACTAGTAATCCTACCCGTGCAATGCACGGGTTTGAACGAATATCTTGTCGATTCTGAATTTATTCAATGCAATATTTTTTCCGGAATAAAGGAAATATACCTCATGTATGATTTATAATAACACAGAAAAGAAAGGCGAAGTAAAAAGAATAATATTTGAGGAATTGAATCTACACACAACAAAGTTTGCTTTAATACCAAATTTTTTGAAAGATTTCATGGTATACAACATTTTTTTGTATGGCAGCAAGAATTTCCATTGTGACTAATATTTTTAATCTTGTCTTTGTCACCACTCGCGAAACAGCAACATAAAGCTGACCATGAGTGAACACTGACTTGGTTAAAAATAATCCAACAAATGACAATGTTTGACTTTGACTTTTGTTAATAGTCATATCAAAACATAAGGCTATTGGAAATTGTCTTCTCTTGAACTTTGGAGGTAGTCATGGATCAGACGGTACCAAATTTATCCTGGGTATGTAAATTTTTTCGCCCACTCAATTTTCCGAAACCACAATAGCACCAATAACATTCTTTCGCATCTCGTCAACAATTAATCTTGAAACATTACACAATCCAGATATTTGGTCAATGATCCTCAATAACATAATTGGTACCCCTTTTTTTAAAACTATCCTGTGGTTTGGGATTCCCGAATATTTGATTTCATTCAAACACTCAACTGTTACCCAGTCGCCATCAACACCTACATCTGAATCTGCTTGGCATGATGAATCAGAACTGAAGTACACCATTTTATTTCCGGGAATGAGGGATAAGACAAATTAATTTATCATTTCTACAACTTCGAGCGTGGGTGCTAGTAGTGCCCTGTTTTCAAAAAAAGAATAACTTCTCATATTCTCCAATAAGTTCGGATAAGTAAAGTCCACTATACTTTTGAGGGGTGAGCTGTTATCTATAGTCAAAAATTCGAGAGGAATTTCAGCGTCAGCAGTTCCATCAATCACTTGTCCTAGCTTTCCATCTCCAACTTTTATTATCCAATCAGAAAAATCTTGTGTGTGTCTCTCTACGCAAGAGGACGTTGATGAATGCAATCTCATATTTTTCGTCAACTTAAAAACTTTACAATAAGACCACAAATTTGAAGAATTAATGGTAGCACCTACAATTTCCTCTCTCGAAGCTCTGGGTAAAACAGGAAAAATTTGTCTGAAATCACCTCCGAGTACAATTGTTTTCCCTCCAAATGGTTCATTTATTGAGTTTGGATTAGAGAACTTCATTAGATCTCTCATCGTGCGATCCAATGCCTCAAAAGCAAATCTATTCATCATACATGCTTCATCATATATGATTAAACTTGTCTGTTGAATTAGTTCTGCTTTTGGGCTCCCTTGTTTGATGGCACACATTGAACACTCTGTTAGCGCCAAAGGAATTGAAAATCTAGAGTGTGTTGTCCTTCCCCTAGGCAAAAGCAATGCTGCAATCCCACTGGATGCGACATTCAAGACAACTTTACCACTTGATCTTAGAGAAGCAGACAATGATTTCCAAAGAAATGTTTTTCTAGTTCCACCGCAACCATACACAAAAAAGAATCCTCCTTTTCCAGCAGTCACAACTTCCATTATTTCATCGTATATCTTCCGCTGATCTTCATTCATCGTAGATAAGTATCCCATAAGATCAGATGACAACTTTTCTTTATCATAGTTCAACTCCTCAACCAATAAATTGTTTTGAAATGTATTGAGTGGATGTCATCTGGAAATGGCATACAACTAAATTCCCTCAAAGACCGTCCATTTGAATTAAGCAACTTTCCAATCTCAATCAGACATAAATTCTTTAGGTCTTCTTGAGAAATTATAAGCTCTGAAAAAAGAAATAGAAATAATGGAACTTATTTAATTCTACAAAGTTCCGAATAAATATTGTAGGTTTCAAGACAATGCATTATGTACGGATTAATATGTTAAAAAACTATTTCTCTATTGATATACCTTGATTACGCAATAGTCTCTTTCGATCAAATAAAATTCCATCCACCAGGCGTTCCCATGATTTTTCCCAAAACATTTTGCGGGCGACTCATGGTATTTGTCACTAATAATGTGACGAACAACTTTCTAAGCTGATTCCCAGAACCTAACTCAGCAGCTTCTTTTATACCTTCAATAAATTCCTTATCATCAGCAAGTACCCCCAATGCATCGCATGCCTCCTCAAATGAGTTATACAGAACATTGTTAACTGTCTTCAAGCTTTCATAACTTGTACACCCCCGCGACAGTTAATAGTATTCTCAAGTAGTATAACTCTCCGGTTCCTACAGTCATGTATTGTAAACGGACTATTGATGGTATTTGTTTTCTCGGATGCCATTCTAGCTCCTTTTTATTGAACACAAAATGTCTTGGAAATTCCCCATACATTAAATTTTCCCCCACTTTGTACTTTGAATTGGCAATCATCCAAGCCTCAAACATTGAAGGCTTGTAAAGATTTTGTCTGACAACATCTGTCAATTTTTGTTGCTCCTTAAAAGTGACAAATTTTTGTCCTGGGAGATGGAAATTCAATCTCAATACTGCTGACCATCTGTGGTGTATAAGAGGATTCTCCAAGATGCTTCACACCATAAAAATTATACAAGAGGCTATAAAAATTAAACTCCACACCATAAAATATGTTCAAAAACAGGAGGCTTTAAATCTGAAATTAAGGTCTGAAAAATAAGGACAGACTCAAGTCGTCAATACTTTAATAAAAAATATGTTGTTTATGGTGCTGAAAATAGAAGATTCAAGGACAGTAGACTTATTACACTTTAAGAACGGCAGAGTTATTATTACATAAATTATAAGAATTCCTTCTTAGGCACTATTAAAAAAATTAGTCTCATGGTTTTAGGCACTCGAGAAACTTCAACATGAATAGGCACTAAAAAAACTAAACAGACTATAGTGTGTTTTGTTTTTTAATACTTAGAATCAGAACAGACTATATTGTGTTTAGTTTTTTCAATACTTTGAATCTGGAGAAATTTCAAGAGACTAAGAACTAAACTCCACACCATAAAATATGTTCAAAAACAGCAGACTATAAATCTGAAAATAAGGACAGGCTCAACTCTTCAGTACTTTAATAAAAAAAATTATTTTTTATGGTGCTGAAAATAGAAGCTTCAAAGAAAGCAGACTCATTATACTTTAAGAATAGCAGACTTATCATTCTTCATTTATTTATTCAATATGGGTTATTGAAGAATTTTGGTTTTTTATCCAGATTAGTATAATTGTGTTTTGAAAGTAAAAGCAAAATAACCTTCCAGCCACTAAAAAATTATTAGAAATCCTATTAAACATAAATTTTATATTGTATGCAAAATACGAATAAGAGTACAATTCTTACATGTTCGTCCATGAATATCATCTCAATAGAATTCGTCATCTTCTCATCATTATACACTGGCATCTTGTACAGTCGAGTCACACGAACCAAAACTCTCCAGCATTCACTTGATGGATTGATCTTCAACAAAGAGTGGATCGGTTTGGAAGACATGTCGATTAATCAGAGGTTTTAGGTATGAATACGGCTTGCAATGAAAATATAGATTGATGAAATGACTTACTTAAAATTTGATTTATATATGACCTAATATAAATCGCAAGAAGGAAACTTACAGCAATAAGGTAGAAAATACAGAGATTTGAACCGAAAAATTCGAAAGAAGAACAAATTTCGCAGAGACTAATCATCATAAGAAGGAAAGAAGGCCAATCATCCCAAAAACAATTATGACTTTTTAAGAAAAGGGAAAGTTACCTATTCTTGGTACCGATCATTGGAATCTCCGTGAAGGACCGTGAAGAAGGAAAGAGATTAATTCCAATCACATATTCTCTGAAATCTCGCGGTTGATCCATTCGAAGATGAATATCGCAGGGAGGTGCAATCGAAGGTAAAGTGCTGCTGATGTCTAGCTTCATTCAGACTTGCAAATGAATTCCACACAGAGTAGCCAAATAAATGAAGCCCAAAGTAATGAATCATTATCCAACCCGTTTGAAATATTGAGTAAGTCCAATATGATGACATACCTTATGATGTGTCAAAAAAATCCCCGTCAGCATGACAAATGTCAAAATTCTAGGAGTTAAACTCCCAAATATAATATATAAAGGATATAGGATTTGTTAAAGCAATATACTTAAGTCATCTTATGTTCTATACGGAGTAGAATTTTAAATATTGTTTTTCTATATATGATTTAAAGTTTTTTTTTTAAAACACCAAAATGCTAATTTTAGAGGAGAAATAGAGAGAGTGTCGATTGTACAAAAGAAGATATTCTTCTGTTGTCCATGAAGCAGAGAGCGAGTCCAAACACAAATAAATATTTGGAGCGGCTCCTATGGAGATGAGAGGTTCTTATGCAAAAAATGATACTTCGGTCAGTGGGTATTGCGCAGTCGGCAAAGGCAACTGCGCGGAGACGAGGTTCATCCTTTTTTGGCAAAAAATAATACTCCGGATATTTATGGTGATCAATTATACATACTGTCTCTGTTCTACAAAACATTTCAACGTTCTCATTGTTAGAATATAAATAACTGTTCCTGGGCCACTACCACAAACTTGAGCTTTTGGTTGAGTTGGTTCCTTGACATGGTATCAGAGCCTCGTTGACTAAGAGGTCACGGGTTTGAAACTCAGCGCCACCCAGTTTAAAAAAATTAAGGTTTCACGTGCAAGGCTCGAAAAAGACTATGTCTGCACGTGAGGGGGCGTGTTAGAATATACTCGGTAAATAACTGTTCCTGAGCCACTACTACAAGCTTGAGCATTTGGTTGAATGGGTTCCTTGACATTCATTTTATCCGTCCAACAAAATATTTCAATTTCTCTAAAATATACGGAGTACTAACATACCCCTCTTCTTGCCCTATTTTCCCACATTCAATCCATCACATCTCATCTTAATTTTTGTTTTTTAATTACTCCTATGTCTCCTATCCATTATTCGTAACTTTTCATTCATGTAAAACATCACTTTAAAAAAAATCTTAAGAGCATTTGTGGAAAGTCAAACACCAAAATACATGTCCCTTAAATTACCCAAAAGTCAAAACCGGCAAATTTTTACAAAGAAGCGAGTATGATGTTTACGAGGTGACCATGCCTTTTATTTTCAAAATGGTACAATTGTAGTGAAGATCGATTATGGTGTATCATGTGTAATTGAATTCTTACTTTTCTATCTAAACGATGGACAATAGAAAAAGAGTGTTTGTTTCATCTGATGAAGGCCTCTTTTTTTTGGTTATTTTTTTGTATTCTACTCCGTATAATATTGTGTGCATTCACATTTCCTCAACTTGATAACGCACCATTGACCCAATATCTCTATTAGAAATCTCCTTAATAAGAATAAGAAAGTATGAAAACATCAAAATACGAATTTTAAGTTTTTTAAAACTAAAATAGAAGTATAATAGTAATGTGATGTGAGAGTACGCGTTCTTTTAGAACTCATATTTTAGTATGTTAAAATAGATTATAATTTTTATTTAATTAAAACTCAAAATTTATCTAGTGTGATTTAAAAATGTCAAATTGAACAAAATATATTTAGAATGAGAATGAGAAGAGAAAGATATAAATATAAAAATCTAGGCCCATTAACCCATACTTAATTCTCAAAGGTGAAAATTGAAAAAGAGTGGAGAAAGAAAACTGCGGAAAAAAATGTAGCATGACGCTTGCAAGCCGGGACGAGAAGTAAGCTCACCCCTATAAATTCTTCCCCTTCTTTTCTTTCTTTCTCTCAATCATATCTCTATTTTCATCTCTTCTCCATCCATCAATTTATTAATTTTTTTTTTTTTGAAAAAAAATTGGATTATTCATTCTTAACTCTTTATTTCAACTTCAAATTAATCAATCAATTAATTAAAAAAACGTAACAAAAGAAGCTAGAGGAGGCCGGCCGGATATAGTAATTACAAAATATCCATAAGGCGGTTGATGACGTCGTCTCCTGATGGTGGGGCAATGAAGAGCGGCGGCGGCGGAGTGGCGGGAAGGAGCGGCGGCGGGCGGCAGATGCTGAAGAAAGGGCCGTGGACGACGGCGGAGGACGCGGTTCTGATGGAGTACGTGAAGAAGCACGGGGAAGGGAATTGGAACGCGGTGCAGAGGAATTCGGGGCTGATGAGGTGCGGGAAGAGCTGCAGGCTAAGGTGGGCCAACCATCTCCGGCCCAACCTCCGGAAGGGCGCCTTCTCCCCCGAGGAAGAGCGTCTCATTGTCGAGCTTCATTCCAAGCTCGGCAACAAGTGGGCTCGCATGGCCGCTCAGGTAATATACTTTCAATTAATTAGTTTAATGATTTTTATATATAACCATAGGTAAACCCCCCACCCCGGTCCCGACCCGAACACACCCCCACCCCTTTCAATTTTGACTCCAAAGTCAAAATCAACTTGTAGGGTGCAATTGAAGGTGGTGGGGGGTGTGTTCGGGTCGGGGCCGGGGTGGGGGTTTACCGGGGGGTTGGGGGTAGGAACCGTCAATTTTACGAACGGGGCACCGGAGCCGCTCCGGGTCATACTATGACATTAAGGTTCAATGTCATTTGAACCTTGGTGATAACCATAAATAGTGATTCAATTTGAAATCCATTTCTGTAGCTTCCCGGGAGAACAGATAATGAGATCAAGAATTACTGGAACACGAGATTGAAGAGGAGACAGAGGGCCGGTTTGCCTCTATATCCCCACCAGCAGCTTCAACCCCAAAACCCATACCTTCCAAACAATCAATTACTCTTATCCAGCCGTTCGCCGTCGTCTCCCTTATCGGCGCTTTTATCAGCACCGCCACCGCCGCCCCTGTCCATCGTTGACCACATCTTCGACCCCTCTCCGGCGACGGTGAAATCTCCCGCTCCGCCTCTCCGCACCCAAAACTCCCATCATTTCAAGTTTCTCCCCCGCCCTCCTCCGGCCGGTGCTCTGGCTCTGACGTTGGCCCCTTTGTCGCCGGCTAACGAACCTTTCGGCCACGCGCCGGCGAGCCCGTTCCCGTTCGGCTCTTTCAATCCCAGCTTTGCTGGCGGCGGGTACGCCGGTCCGACGGGGACTGTGAACTTTCATGAGCGACCTTCAATCCAAACCACCGCGCCGGCGACATCTTCCGGGAATCTTTTCCCGGCGTCGAGCGAAGATGCCGGCGACTACGAGGAAACCGATTTACCCCGCAGTAAAAGCGGGTTGTTGGAGGATTTACTGCACGAATCAGATGCTTTGTCGCGGGCGAACAGAGATCATTCCTCAGATGAGAAAAGGAAACAAAAATCTATGATTGCCTTTGAAGGTCCAATGCATATTAATCTCATAAATTAGGAATAATGATTTCACCATACCAATTCTATCAAAGTATTCTTTTTCATATGCCCATAAATTATTAAATCTAATTATTTCATTAATCCGTTGAATATATATACAGGGGAGAGTGAAGGGGAGGGCAAAAATGACAATGATATTAATGTGATGGACGAGGATATAATGAGTCTTCTTGACAATTTTCCACTGGTAGTGCAAGTTCCCGACTGGTACGGTGGAGCCGACCACGGCGGAAGTGGTGATCTGGCATGCGGCGGTGGTCATTCCGGCGGCGGCAGGGGAGAAGATTCGAAAACGTCGAGCACGACAACATCGGAGGCCACGTTGTGCTGGAATAACATGCCCTGTATTTCTTAGACCGATCGACTAGTAGCGAATTTGATGTTGGTTATGTGTGTCACTTCATGTGTTAAATGCGTGGCTATTTGAGTATAATTTGATAATTACGAGTGTAATACGACGTAGTAGATGATTAACACATGTAGTGATCTACATTTAGAAGTACTTAGCTTGTGTGTCGTTAATTAGGCTATTTTGTTGCCTTAAATTCATATTGGTTGAGTCTATGTATTTTACATTTTTACATTGCGCTATTTGCGTGTCATGAATTCAAAAAAAAAAAAAAAACAGGGTTATTGGGATTCTTTTACATTGCGTTATTTGTGTTATACAGAGTATAAGCAGAAGTAAATTGAGTTATAATATGGGGCTTCCACCTGGCTTATAATATACTCGTAACTTAAAAATGGAGCAATTTTTATAATTTATCCTTTATAACGAGGTGTTTTTCATATTTAGTGATCTATTGTTAAATATTACCTCCGTAGTCCTATTTTTATGGATTATTTTTTACAAATAGTATTTTTTATCTTCTCCCATGTCAGTGTTAATTTAAAAACTAAAATTATGATTTGACATCAATCTTATGTTCAATGACGTATTCTGATATTGGTTAGATGGACAACAGAATAATAATGACCATGATTGTAGACTAAAATTTTGATGAAAGACCACATCTATAAACTATGGTGATTGTAATTCACAAATGACACATCAAAAGCGGCTTTTGGAACTGAACACCAACATGATATAAGAACAATAAAAGATTATTTATGGAAAGATACTCATAAAAGAAGAACCACCGGGGTAATATTTGATATTAGAGGACTAAATAGTGAAACTCTTATGTTATAAGGGGCCAAATAAAAAAAATTTAATTAAAAATGCAACACAAAGCTGCGCCATTTACCCCCAAATCCTCTCAAAATTACGTGGATACTTCCTAAACTTTAAAAAGTGCACCAATGGTCTATGAACATTAAAATAAGTTGCATCAATGGTCTATTTACGCCAGATTTAGAAAACCTTGAATCACCATTTGTCCAATACCTATACAAATATGAATTCATTTAAACCCATATCTCTTACGTGAGTTCTGCAATATTCAATTAATTTTTCAAATATTAATTACTCATCTACACCTTTTTCAATAAATTAACTTA
The DNA here is from genome assembly GCA_900332095.2 of Cuscuta campestris. Classification (NCBI taxonomy): domain Eukaryota; kingdom Viridiplantae; phylum Streptophyta; class Magnoliopsida; order Solanales; family Convolvulaceae; genus Cuscuta; species Cuscuta campestris. Next base: position 810,562 of record OOIL02000218.1, read on the forward strand.
CTCTTTTCTACTTTTTAAAATTACTTTTACACTTAATTATTCTCGTATTTCAACTACATCACACCAAATTTTTCTTAATGTTTGTGTTTTTCATTTGTAAAATTACTCATGAGACGGAGGGAGTACGTACTCAATTTTTTCCATAAAGATTTCCTTACTTTCCTTTTTAATTAATCTATTTCAAAATAATGTTTCTACTCTTCTTCATTTTTCCTTTACGAAAAAAATTATGGGTTTCATAATATTTTTTCAAAATACTTAGTACTCCCTCCATCCGAGTATATATGCCCAGTTTGATTTTTTCGAATCAAACATGATGAAGTTTGAATTTTAATTAAATAAAAATCATAATATATATTAGAATAAAAATAAATTTAGAGCAATGCTAGGAGTAGACTAAAGGTGTACCCCATTTGTCTCCCACCTCCTTCTCCACCACCCATTTTTATTTAATTTTTATTTAAATAATTTTTTTGAAGGTTTTGCTCATTTATGTGGTGGACGAGGGGGTGGGGGGGACAAATGGGGTACACTTTGTGTACCCCTAGCATTTTTCATAAATTTATTAGATTTATCATGTTGTGAATGTTTACAAATTTATTTTATTATACTAATATGCAATACAAATAGAGAGTAATTAAAGCTGAAAATTTGTGTAGTTTGACTCGAAAAAGTCAAACATGACACATACATTATTATGATTTTTATTTACAACCACATAATAAGAAATCGTTTAAAATATAATTAAAACATAGAAAAAGTCAAACATGACAAAATTAACAACGAATGACACTCACCTATTTCTTTTACCTCCGGTGTTCCAAATGAAAAAGTTGATGATCCCTACTCCCTAACTCAACTCTTAAAACTCCCACCTCACCTTCACCGGAGTCGCACTGTTTTACCCTCATCCTAGACTCCCTTTTACCTCCTCCAAATATATGATTATTATGCATTGCATAATAACCATACATTGTTAACGGAAGTTATGTATCAAACTTTAAATTACGATTGTCATCCGTTGACACTAGATATCATTGTTAATGGAAGTTATGGAACTTTACCGATTTAAAATTGTAAATTGAAGAGACTTTTTAGGATACATGGAGTATATCCTAAGTACGTGGATTATTGGCATGGGAGGATTGGGAGCCATACATCCAAATTGATCACGAAAGCAAAGCCCATAAGCCGCAAGCAGCCATTTGATCTTATATTTAACTCTATCTGCTCCCATCATCTGAATGCAGCGTTACATTCCATTTTTCAATATAATTAAAATCATCCACTATACTTTAAAAAGTAAATAAAATATCATCCACTTGTGACCCTGTTGACAATTTACCAAAATACGTCAAATTCCTATCATTTTTTTGTTTTGATATACGTAGTATTAACATAATAACATTTCATGGGCGTCAGGCTACAAATTGCATATGCCCAACGTTCCAAATTATTCTTTCTATTTTGAATAACGTGTATAATTTTATTTTTAAAAATTATTTTATTTATAAATTTGTATAAAAATAAAATATATAAAATGAACTATTTAAAATTACATCAATAACTATACAAAATAAAATGTTACAAGAATATTATTTATTGAATGATCAGTGAAAATATACATACAAATTTAATTTATATAATAAACGAGAAAATAATTTGGGACGTAAGAAGTAGTATTAGGCTTCGTTTTGGTACACAGAATTCAAACAATGGAATTGAAATTAGGGACAAGCTAAGAGTTCTAATTCTAGTGTTGGTAACACAAAAACATGTGGATTTGAAATAGGTAGTACTAAAAATGAATTGAAATTGGAAAATTTAATTAGATCCAAATCAATTTCACAGAAATTTATCTACCAATTCAATTCAAAATCTTTCAATTCCATGCACACCATTAGCATACCGCCGTTTACTTTCAATTCAATTTTTTTTTTTTGTACTTTAAAGGATGATATCATTAACCAATCAAGTTGCGAGGCCAAACGATTGCCTAGAGGGAGGAACAAAAGTAAAATTAAAGAACACTTTCCCTAATATATTCAATTTAGTACCGAGTATGTCTGTATGTGCACTTAACTCCATCAATATTTATCTAAGAATATCAACTGAATTAAAATTCATCAATTTAAGATATTAAAATGTAATAAAGTAAATGCCAGGTAAGTAACACCTTAAAAAGAATTATCCAATTATTATCTCGTCCTTTATTATATATAGAGGAAAAAAATAGTCTCCTTGAAATCTTCTGAAAATGAAAATAGGAAATATTAGGTGGAACGTATGTAGGCAGTACCATTCTGTTTTCTTCACGATTTGAATTTGTTTTTGGATCAAACATAATGATAACACTAATACACGTGCAATAAGAGAAAAAATGAGGGTGTAGCGTTTGTACAAAATCAGGATCAAATTTACCCACCATTTATCGAGAGCGTCGCTCCAATTGGCTGGGGTCTAAATGAAAGCAACCCGGACTTGAAGACACCGGTAATGAAAGCAACTCAAACACAAACATGACCATAATCGACTAGAATCGGCTTCGTTATATTTTCAAGAATTCGATTCTTGAAATTAATTAACTATTTGAATTTTCAAAATCATCAAGAATCAACAACTATATTTGCAGAAAAAGCACTGCACAAACCGAAACTCTAGGGTGAGACTAATGGCAAACATGTCTTTATATGAAAATATAGAGTCCAATGTTCAAACACCAAACTTTACACTATGTTCGGTTCAAAAAATTAGGGAGGAAAAGAAAAGAAAACGAGTTTCCGTCATTTTTCTCACCAAAATAGAAAGAATTTAGTTTTTTCTCCTCTTACTCTCTTAATATGTTTACCTTTTCACTTTCTTTTTAATCCATTATTCTTTTGTTTTCTTCTCTAAACAAATAAGAACAACTATTTTCCATCTTAATTTCGATTTGTTTTCCTTTTGAATTTCTTGAACCAAACATAGTGTTAGTGTTTAGGCCTAGTTAAAATTACAACAGCACACAAACTTCAAACATCATTTGATATCAAGGCGAAAATAACAACAATAATTTCTTTTTCACAAACTCTCAAAGATTCATTATTCATTGAGGTGTCACACCTAACGTTTTACATAAACAATTTGTTCTTATTTTGAGGTTAATTAACACTTTCAACCACAACTTGCCACCTTAGAGAATTACAGGGAGTTTAAAACAATTTCCCTAAAATTGATTTGGTCTACACAGCTAATCCCTATTAATTTCCTTCTTAAAAAAAGACAAAGGCATTCATGGTGTGCATCATCTCCATGAAATTACTATTATATCCTCTCATGAATGTGAATGGATAGGTGTGTATATGGTGAGGGTATAATGGTAATTCAAAACATGGTATACACCATGATGACTATATATAGCACTCCTCATTTCTCTCCACCCATCATCTCTCTCCCTAAACACTTTTTTGAACCTATAGATGAGAAAAAATGGGAGAGATGCTAACGTATTGCGGTCGTTCATGATAATGCTATCTTCCAGAGGTTGGAAGAAAAGCAATCACAATTTAGAAAGCAGCATTCCAAAGGACCTTTTCGCCCTCACCACACCGTCGGTGGACCTCCTTTATCCTATCAGCGGACCTGCATATCCCGCTGCAGGTCCAGTCAAACGAGGCAACGCAAATGTTGCCTGCCTGAGCCTTCCATTCACAATCTGCACCAAACCAATTAAAGGACTAAGTTCATAAGAGTAGTCGATTTTGGTATCTGTCTCAACACTTTTCTGATGTGGGAAAGGATGAGCATTGAGTTGACACATTTGTGGTTTTTACCAGGTGGAGTGCCGCAGCATAGTCTTCGGTCATCAATGTGCCGCACGTCGAGCCCAATGAACCAAGACCCGAGTGAAACATCCTCGTTAGCATATTTGTGGAGGACATGTCTGCCAAGGATTCCAAAAGGGTTTTTTTTTGTCAAAAACCCAACTCACTCAAAAGCTCAAGTTTCTGGTCGTAAGTTTCCCAAGCAATGGACGTGAACAGTATTTTTTAAAAATTGAGGCACAATGAGTTTCGAACTCGTGACTTTTGGGTCAACGAAACTTTGATATCATGTCAAGGACCTCAAAAAACTCAAAGTTATGGTCATAGATACAAGAAAGGTTTTATACTCAAAAGCTGATCAAGAAAAAAAATGCTTAACTGGTTGAGTGAAATGTATGCAGCCAAGTCCCTTGAGATGGCATACAATTGTCCTGTGGCGTGACGGAAATATTTATTTCCAGTCTCCCCAAACTTCCAATACTCGGGTTCGTGGTACCTCACTCCCCTGTTCTATGAAAATCAAGTAAGAACTTGTTCATGTCAAAACTGCATCAAACCAATCAATTTTGAGTTTTTTTCTCTTACTTTTGAGACAAAACAGGGCCGGATTTCATGCACCCGATATACACGAGTGGTTTCTTGCGGTGTCTCGCTAGTGTTTCCCCTAGTGTTCCTGTAACCATTGCATTCCCTCATAAGTAATCTGTTTTTTTACTGAAGTAAAGAAAAAGTCTATTTTACGAGTATGTACCTATATTTACATGGACATCATCATCAACTTTTATGTAGTACTCTGCATCCCATAGTTTAACTGCAGTTGAAAAATAAGTCTTTGTCTTTGCAGACAATTCAAGATACCCCTCCACATGATCCTGTTTGGATTAGCACATCATTGTTTTTAAAATCAAATGTTTCTTGATGGGTACAATGAAGAGGAGGAAGAAGAAGAAGCGAGTTTGGGTGAGTGAGTATTACCAGCCTCAAGAAATCTCCATGTTTTTTATCCTCGGCTTCAATAGCTCTGTCTAGTATACCGCCAACCGTGGCACTACAGATTGCTCAAATGAATGATATTTACATTAGTTTATGAAAGCAAAAGGACACTTGATGAGAGAAGGTAGATAGAGACTCTTGCTTACCCATGGCCAATCACAAATCGAATGATGATTCCTTTTTCTTCTTCTAGCTTCTTCCTCTTTTCGCCTATTTTCTCGCATCAAACGAAACAAAAATAAGAAAAAAAAAATGGCAAATGCAAAACCAAGCATACCCAATGTATCCTAGGAAAAGGCTATGAACAAAAACACAACAACGAACCCAGTAGAATCCCACACAAGGTAGGGTCTGGGGAGGGTGAGTGTAAATAAAGACTCTGATATTGTGAGCAAATAAGTTAAAGAAGAAAATTTTAAACCTTGGGGCATCCAAGTGGTGCGAACCGAATCTCTTCTTTTTCGGCTACTGAATGCGGTGTTTATTCCAATAACCATAAAATATTTTCTCCTTTTGGACGAACTAACTTCATCTGATATAGGAGAGCCGCTGAGAATCGATTCTTGAGCAGCCAATTCCATTTCCAAATTTGACACCGATTTGTCTAGCGTCCTGCACCACAATTTTTATGTACAACATTTTTTCTATGTATTCATGGAAACAATAATCTTGAGAACAAGGGAGGAACATCAAAGTCATCAGATGGCAAAGCAAAAGCAACTCACTGAATGGCGTGATGGGTTCTAGAAACTTCCCCGGCGACATCCTTAGACACTTTCACATCTTTTGGCTGCGACTAGACGATAGAAGATCACAAATCAGTTTTAAAAGAATTTTGCATTAACGGAGCGATTAGAGAGTGGAGAAGAAGGGATATATACTCACATGTTCTGTACCACAACCTTCCGATATAGACTTCAGGCCTTCAACTTCAACTGCAGTTCTTATTGTAATCCCTTTTGGCTCAGGAACAGTCCACATTCTGTCACAAGTAACTTTGCTGCATTATGATTATTACTAGTATATAGCTAAACTGTAATTTCTTGGCGAGTGCTTCGAATTATATATGGGGAATCCTCTCTAAAATGTATGAATTCGCCTAATATTCCGGAAATTAAAAATGACCGTAGGAGATTCCGGGACCTTATTGTTAGGATCTCTCTCACACACACTCATATTTCAAGATGAAGAAATCAAAATCAGATGAAATTGGTTCTGTCTATAAAATGATGGATTTTTAAAATGATAAAATTTACAAGACTTGGGTTTTTGCAGTAAAATGAAGAAATTTTAAATTTTGATTAAAAAATTGAAGTGGGAAAAACTAAGAAAACTGGAAATTTGCAGATCTACATCTCCTTGACCATGTAATGAAACAGTAGACCCCTAAATACAGTGAAAACCAAATGAAAATAACAGTACCTCAAACACACAGTCATCATTAAAGAAAAGCCCTTAACATATAATCTCACAAGCAGTAAAAAAATCAGTCAAAACAGAGAGAAGAAAAAAATCCAATTTTTTTTTTAAAAAAAATTATACTTTTACCTGCTGGTGAAGAAACATCCGGCGCAGAAACTACCTATGCAGAGCAGAAGCGTCCAGTTTCTGGAAATGATTTTACTTCTCGGGACCATATCTCCGCCGGGTGAGGAGGCGGCGCCGCCTCTGCTCTTCAGAGACATCAACTAATTATGGGTCGAAATCTAGCGTCTGCCACCGCTGTTTAGAGAGAACCCATTCCTGGGAAAAGTGTTTCTTGAAAGACAGTTCGTTCTTGGAACAAACTTTAAGGAAGATTCTGATCTACGGGTAAGCTAGTAGTAGTAGGTACTGGTTAGGCTATACCTTTGAATGACTGACTTCCCCTGTCCTCTGTAATTTCTTTTACTTTTCAAAGGATGCTTTGTTTGAACTTGTGGGTTGTTTGTTTGTTTGTTCCTTTCTTTAATCTTGAGAATGGTACTCTGTTATCCCACTCCAATCCAAAATTAACTAATCCCTTTACTTATTTTGTATTATACTCCCTATTCCTCCCATACACACAACTCACACAAGAGTAGTAATTTATTAGTGTTTTGGAATTCACATTTAATTCCTTCACTTTGATTGTTTCGATTCAAATTTGATGAACTTTAAATATCATTAAAACTTTTAATTTATTTTACATATTAATACAATAAACTAGCATTATATATATTCTCTTTGTCTGAAAATATTCTTCTCATTTGGCTTTTCACGGTCTCCAAAATTACACTTTGACCATTAATATCTTTATTTTTACATATCGAAATCAAAGTTTACAAATTTGATCAAGAAAAGTCAAATGACATAAGGATTTGCACTAATTTTAGTGCTATTTAGCGCAAATATTTCTTAATTAAACGCATAAAATTTGTTTGGGGAAATATATATACTCGGTAGTAATGAGGGTGGTGGGGCAATGAAATTTATGCATAGATCCAGAAACAAGCGTACGTCCCATCTGTAACGAGAGCACAACTGAAGCCTATACATCACACCACGTTCTTGCTTCCCTTATCTTTAAGCTTTGGTTCCCTTCTCAAGCTAAGCTAGCTGCCCCACGCTGTCAGAATTACATGGGACCCTGTATCATTTCTTTATTGCTAAATACTCCATCCATCTAAACAAAATTACCATCGCTTAATTTTTTCATATCAAATTCTAAATTATTTTGATCATAAATTATGAAAAAAAATATTTAGCAATAATATAATTTAGTAAAATTAGATTTATTTTTAGAATATAATTTTAATATATCAAATTTTTATAATATTTAATCACTTAAAATTATAACAGTATTTAATTTTTGCTCTAAATATTCCACAATTTGACTATAAAGTCAAAATGTGATACGGATACGGAGTAATACTCTATCCCTCCTAATTGCCTTACTTTACTTGGTTCTTTATGTATTTGTGATTTTTAAGTGTAATCTTTTGTACTCTTCCCTCTCAATTTTGACTACAATCTTTTTTTTCTCTCACATCTTGATAACTTTTGTTTATTTATATGTTTTCATTGATTATTTGATAAAATAAAATACTATTGTTACTTCTTATTTTGTAAAAACTTTGACGTAGTTTTTTAATATGTACTACCTCCGTCCCACTCTTTTTGTCCAGTTTTGACTTTTGGAACTGTTCATCAAAGCACTTTGACTCATCAAATTCTTTCAATGTGTAAGTCTAAAAATAGTCATGTGTGATCTTGTTTGATTTGTCTTAATATATAGATTATTAATATATAATTTTATAATTTTTTTAATATACAAATTACAAGATAAAATGGATTAAGGAAATGCATTGGATGGTGTGCAAAAATGAAAGTGGACAAAAAGAGTGGGACGGAGGGAGTAACTATTATTTTTATTGATATAACAACGGGAGAAGGACCAAAATAGGAGTAAAACATATAACATATCTTCAAAGTAGTAGTTCAAACTTAAACTCCTCTAAATAGGAGTAATTGACTTATTAATTTAATACTATCCCTCTTTTCTTCACTGTACGCCTTTCTTCACTTTGAGTTTCCTTTGATGGTGTTATTTTTTCTCCTAAGTTTCCATTACACTTTGAAAATTCTCTTAGACGTTCCATTCCTAAGTTTCCATACCAGTTTTTTTGTTTCTTTAGGTTTAGGAATAAAAATTTTCTCTTCCATTAATCAAGTCCATGTATAGAGGAAGTTCTTCAACCAGAGGTATTTAAAAAAAAGTGTTGCACCAAAAAATGGTGCTCCGTCGCAGCATCCTGCTGTTGATGCCCCGCTGCCATGTCCCCACCGCTCCCCCATAAATCTCTGTCATGACAGTGCCCTACTATGCCCATCGCGCTTTTACATCGCTACTAGCATGCTGCCGAAACACAACGTTTCCCCCATCGAGTTTTCACCGCCATCGGCGACATTTCCGGTCTCGACCACTATTGCCGACTGCACCATCACAATATACAATGTCATCATAGTAGTATTGTATTAATTGCCAATACAGTGTCAAAGAAAAACATATACGGTGTCAAAGAAAAACATAATGTCAAACTTGACACCAGAGAATGTCACACATGACAATGCACAATATCACAGATGCCCATATGTAATGTCATACATGCGAATTCACAGTGTCACACAAATACATGCGACCATCATATCATCCACTTCATAGTCACCTTTATGGCGACCTAAGTACGAAAACATCTTGAAACCATTAGAAAAGCACATTTGGAAGAAACAATTTTAGATCAATTTTACAAAATCATTTCTTAAGAAATAAAAAAATGAATCTAACAACCAATTTGAAAGAAAATTCAGATACCAATACAATTATTTGGATGGATGCCTTTGTTCTTTCTCTGCTCGCCGGCCGCCACTTTCTTCGTGCTCATCAATTTCTTGTATAAATGGCAAAGCACCCAATCATCTAGCTATGGATTAAAACGAAAACAAAATGTTCATTTTATTCAAGTCTATTCATGTACATAAATTTTATTTTTAATTCTCATTTCTTTGTTGTTTGTCTGTCCAGAAACCACACGGCCGACTAGGTTCTCATTCATTTGATCGAATAGCATCAGCCTCACTTATTACTTATTTAATTACTCCTATTTAGGGGAATTTAAGTTTGAGTTCCTATTTTAAAGATATGATATATGTTTTACTCCTATTTAGGGAGTTTTCTTTATAACAACTTGTAAATAAAATGATTTTAAAAGGTACAAAGTTTTACCTCATAAGTCCTAATTTATAATCAAATTTGAGACGAAAAAAAGTACTCCCTCCGTCCTAAAACTTTCTTCCCAGAGCACTATTCCAACTTCACGGGAATTTATATTTATTTGTGTTTTTTCATGGCCTATATGATAAAATAAAATATTCTTGTCACCACTTGTTTTGTTGAACTTTTGATGTAGTTTTTAAATATGTATGTTTTATTTTTTATTTCTATACCAATATTTAAATAAAATAGATTGAAAAAACTTAGAATTTTTCTTCGTTTTGCACAACGGGAAGAAAGTTTTAAGACGGAGGGAGTACTTTTTTTCATATAACTCCGTATTTTATATCACATCAATTCAATACTCTATGTCTCT
>OOIL02000218.1:828645-853645 GCA_900332095.2 Cuscuta campestris
GGTCATGTATTAAAATTTTTAAAATAACAATTAATTCTTTGCAAATAAGTTTCTTTTTATTATATTTGGAGAATATAATTTTTTATTAATAAAAATAAATAATTTGCATTAAATAATTTGCAAATAATTTATTGAACTTTTTTTAATAAATATAATTTTAAATAATATAATTTTTTGAACTTTTTGAACTTTTTTAATGCAAATTATTTAAGAAAAAAACTATTAAGACGAGAATAATTAACACGTACGAGAGAGAAAGCCAACATGGATGCCACCTCATCAAAAATTCGCCGGATTGTATCAATTCCGACGAAGGGGTATGATTTTGTTATAGATTTAAAAGATGGGGTACCTTTTTGTTACAAACGTAAGATGGAGTACCTTTTTGTTACAACCTTCAAAATTGGGGTACCTTCTTTGAAAATAAGCCGAAGTATAACCTACATCTAGTCCCCGAGCAACTGTGCATGAGCTTTCACTACCTACCCCATCAAACTTAACGATGTTTGGTCTACAATGCAAGAACTTGAATTCGCAAGTACCTAACCTTTCCACCAATGACTTGACTTCACCCGTCATGAGATTTCTTCCACCCAATATTTGATTTCACAAATGAAATAAGATTTTTACTTAAACCACTTGGTGCAATCCCATGCCAACACCAAAATTTTACACAGTTTCTCGAATGAAAGAAAGGAGTCACATTGGAAATTTGGAAATTATTCTCCCAAGAGAGCAAATATGCTGCAATATAAAATTTCTATAAAATATTGCAATCGGATACTCTCCAAATCTAGAACAATAACACTATGTTTGGTTCAAAGAATTTGAAAGGAAAAAAAAATAAAATGAAATGGAAAACAGTTTTTCTTGTTTGGTTAGAGGGGAAAAGAAAGGAAAAGTGGAAGGAAAAAAAAATGAGAAGGCAAAATTTACCAAATGGAGGGAAAACCAAATTCCTTCCATTTTGGTGAGGAAAATGAGAGAAAATCATTTTCTTTTCTTTTCCTTCCAAATTCCTTGAACCAAACATGGTGTAAAGGATTTTTGTAAAAGATCTTACAGTACTTGCTTGGATGATAATAATATTTAATTTGGAGGATTATGCAGCCTACTGAATTTGGGCTTCTAAGGGCATCTCCAACTGTCCAACCGTCCTTCATTTGCAAGCCCATTTTGTGTTTTTTTCCGCCCTCTCTTCCATTAGGATGCAAATTTCCGGTAACGGGTAAATAATATTAAAAAAATAATGTACAAATACAACGGGCATACCCGCGAACAAGGGGTAGACACTCCCCATAAGACAAACCAAAGAGGAACACAGGCACGCAGGCCCAAACAGAATCAAAGGCACGCAGGCCCAATCAGAGTCAAAGGCACGCAAGCCCTGGTAGAATTACACCAAAAGTGGACAAATCAGACTAAAAGTCAATGCAAACATATGGCCAAAGACGCCCAAGAATTGTATAAACCATAACTTTAATTTTACAAACAAGAGTCGTAATATCAAGAGGCTTATGATCAAAACAAACCTCATTCTGAGACTTCCAAAGCATAAAGACGGTGCAGGCAAATGCAAGCTTCATCGCCCTCCTCCTGGGAAGGGCACCTCTCTTGTTTGACCGCAACCACCGGACAGCTCGTATGAGAGTGGTAAGGTGTGCCTCAATCTCCATCCAAGAACGAATCAGACCCCATACATGCTTAGTCACCGAGCAGCTGAAGAACAAATGGTTGATAGTTTCCAACTCGACTCCACAAAGGAAACATACTCTTGAGATTCCAATAGGATGCAAATTTGCGTCGGGGCTGTGGCAAATTCTATGATGGACATAAGATCTACCATGAACCTACATATGAATAAAATAAATATTTTTTTACTATCTAAATAAGTATATGTTTTTAAATAAAAAAATAAAAAACAATTTTTTATGTGAGAAAGTCCATAAAAATTGTATGCACCTAAGGTGCACCCACAAAGCACTTTATTTCCAAAGTAATGCCTTTCTATTGCATTTTGTTTGGTTATTCATTTCTTTTTATAATTTGTTTTGAGAATATAATGTGAGAATATTCTTTTGAGTTTGAGTTTAGTGTAATAATGGTTAGCGATTAATTATTGTTTGATTTGATATTTATTGTAATCTAGGTTTAAGTATTGTGAATCATAACATACTGCCAGAAACATGGACATAACACACTGTTAGAAAGTGTAAGCATAACATGACCATTCTACACTGCCAAAAAAGTTGGTATCCACTTCTAATTTTGTTTTTTGAATGTGTTTAAGGGAGTGACACGACGATTCTAAGTGCTACGTACAAGGAATGAGAATAACCTCTTAAAATTATGGATCTCAATACATATGGTAAATGAAATAATTAAAATACTTATTATTATAAAAGGGTATGATTAGAAGAGATCCACGTCATAAACAGTCAATTGTGTGAAAAATAATAAAGTGTGTTATATGTGTAATATTGAGTGTCTTAGAGTGCTACATAGGGTGATTTCAAAGAAAAAGGTAATGATAGTCATACCTACATACACTCCGTTAACTAAATTCAATTTACAAATTTTAAATTTAAAACTTTGGTATATGTTATATTATCTTTTCATTAAAAGAAATCTCTTTATTTGGATAGGAGTAAAAAGTACTACCTCCGTCCCTGAGTATTTGTCCACTTTCATTTTTACACAACATTCAATGCACTTCTTTAATCCATTTTATCTTGTAATTTGTATATTAAAAAATTATAGAAATTATATATTAATAATCTATATGTTAAGACAAATCAAACAAGATCATACATGACTATATTTATGCTTACATATTGAGAGAGTTTGACGAGTCAAAGTGCTTAGATGAACAGTTCCAAAAGTTAAAAGTGGACAAAAACTGGGGGACGGAGGGAGTATGAAAAATACCAAAATAAGAGTTCTAATTCATTTAAGACCAAAATAGAAATATAATGGCAGAGTGGTGTAAGAATACGCGTGGGAAGTGTGATGAAAAAGTGATGACAGTGTAACGTATGAGTGTGATCAGTCAATCATCGGTAATTCGCGATGACACTCTAGTCGCCGGAATGACAGTGTGTCCGTGATAATGTGACACTTACAATGTGACAATGTGCTAAGTGTGGTCGTGTAACAATGATAATGTAAACTCTTATTTTGGTTTTAAAAGACTTATGACTCCTATTTTGGTATTTTCATAGTTTTTTTACTTCCATCTAGAAAGTTCTCTCTTTCATTAATTAATATAACTTTCATTTTTTTTACATTTAGATACCATTAACTTTGTATAAGTCTTTCTATTTTCTAATTATTATACAATATGCATTTTACCATCTTATTTTAATAATAATGAATTAATTTAATTATAGAAAAATTAAAAAAAAGCCAAAGTTTAATAATTAAAATTTAAATTTATACTCCCTCCGTCCTAGAGTATTTGTCCACTTTCAATTTTACACACCATCCAATACACTTCTTTAATCCATTTTATCTTGTAATTTGTATACTAAAAAATTATAGAAATTATATATTAATAATCTATATATTAAGACAAATCAAACAAGATCACACATGACTATATTTAGGCTTACACATTGAGAGAATTTGATAAGTCAAAGTGCTTAAATGAACAATTCCAAAAGTAAGTCAAAAGTGGACAAATATAGCGGGACGGAGGTAGTATATTTTTTTGAAAAATAATAAAATAAAATAAATGGTGAATGTTTTTAAATTTTTTACCATAATACTATTTTTAAAATAATACATATGCGAGATATATTTAGTTAACGGGGTGAATTTAGTATTTTACCGGGTGCGACTACCACTACCCAACAAAAGGAAAAGCACAACCCCAAAGTCTCTCAAATCCGGCCTTGCGGTCACCATCTTTTCCAAAAAAAAAAAAAAGAGGAATTTGTCTCTATGAATATGCCTTCCTTGGAAGAGTAAAGTGAGATCAATTGAACATAGAAACTCATACACAAAATTTGTGATGGCAAATTTTATTGTAAATCTAAGGTCCACCATGAACCTACATATGAATAAAATAAATATTTTCTTATTATTTAAATAAATATATATTTTTTTAATAAAAAAATTAAAAAAACATTTTTTATGCGAGAAGATCCACACAAAAAAGGTATGCATTCAAAGTGCACTATAAAAGCACTCATTGTGACTCACTGTTTTTGTTATTTTTTGTGCTTTAGAATCATTCAAACATCGATCACAAAATTTTATTTTATGTGTCACTTTTTTATATTTCAAAGAATAGTGTGACGAAAGAAATATTACCACTCCCAAAAAAATGTTTTAACCCACATGCCACATAGGGACGTAAATGAATCGAATATTTTCTGTTCGATTCGTGATTCGTATTCGTTTAAGGTGATTCGTATTCGATTTTTTCGAATTCGAATACGAATACGAATCTGAATAAATATTCGAATCCTTATCGAATACGAATATGAATCAAGGGTATTCGATTCGTGAGTTTGACAAATATATTCGGAATATAAATCTAATTATACAAATTATACAAATTATATATATATATATATATATATATATATCAAATGGTTATAAAATATTTTAAAATCTAAATGAACTGAATAATTTTAAACGAACCGAATATATTTAAACGAATCGAATATTTAAATGAACCGAATATGTTTAATATATTAAACGAACCGAATACGAATCTTAAAAAATATTCGAACCGAATTCGAATTCGAATTCGAATATCACTCCATCTTAACGAATATGAATATTTTTCATGAATATTCGATTCGGTTCGTTTACAACCCTAATGCCACATCATGGGAGGAATAACTCGTTCAAAAGAGAATTTTTACTTTTTACAAATTAAGTTATACAGTAAATACTTTTGACAAATTGTTGGTTGACCTTGACTTTGGGCGTGGGTTTTCCATTATATGTAGGTTTGTTTTACGTTTACCCCCTCCGTAATTTAAAGTCCTTTGTTCTTGAGAAGAACAAATTTTGTGTGAATTTGTGCACTTAAAAGCTCGTCAACATCATTCCATATCAACACTCTACATTTTAAAGGTAATTTTCTCTTCATAATTTATAGTACAATTTATATTCATCTATTGAGATGAATTAAAGTTTGGATTAATAAAAGAATTTGTTTCCGCTCCAGAATTCATATTCTAGATATCGAGATTCAATTAAAACTCAATAAAAAGACTAAAAACTAAAATATCGAAATACATCGCGAAGTATTCATAGGAGAAGTTGATTGTAAATTTAAATGCCAATAACAAAAAATAGTATTATCAAATTCTCTTGAAGAAAAAGTAAGAGGGTAAAACCTTTAACGAGAGTAATTTTCTTCTCTACAAAAGATTGACAATTGTCATTTTTAAAATAATTTACCAAATTCTATCATTTTTAAGATTATTTTAATTATACACGAGTATTTTAACCCGTGCAACACACGGGATTGGACGAAATTAAAGTTTTGACACCTCTGTAAATGATCTTCAATGCAATATTTTAAATTGAATTTATGAAAATATATTTAATATGTTTTTTTAGATTAATGCAGAAAGAAGTAGATGAACACAGTCTCATATTTTTGATCAACATAAAAACTTTACAAATCGACCATAACCTTAAAGATTTGACCGTAGCACCTACAATTTCTTCTCTTAAAGCTTTGAGAAAAACTGGAAGAATATGGAAAAAGTCAACTCCGAGTACAACTATTTTCTCCCTGAATGGTTCATTTTTTGGAGTTACTAGCTATTAGAGAACCACATGACATCTCTCATTGCGTATAATCCAATGCCTCCAAATCATATATATTCATCATACATGCTTCATCACATATTAATAGACTTGCTTGTTAGAATAATTCTACTTTGAGGCTTCCTTAGCTTGTTTGGTGGCACACCTTGAGCACTGAGTTAGCGCAAAATGGATTCAGAGTCTTGCGTGTTTTGTCCTTCCACCAGCAATAGCAATATTGCAATGTCACTTGATGCGGCCCAGGTGGCACTAAAAATTTTAATGTCATTCAATAGCTCTAATTAAGACATTTATGGTGCTCCCACTTCTCATTCAATATTTTTTAACATTTATAGTGTTAAAAAATATTTAACACTATATTTTTAACTTTGATACTAATATGTAGTTGTTTTGAAGGTAGGAGGGATCAAGAAAAAGATTTCTACTCAAGAGAATGAGAAATGGAGACAAAGTGAAGAAACTAGTAGCAGCTCTAACACTCGCTTCCAGCTTCGCGCTTGCGATCTCCATTTTCTTGGCATCCAAAATCAATAATAATGATGATGGCAGGAGACGAAGAAAATGTGTCGGAAAGCCTTCATCTTCTCTATGTTATCTCAAAGTAGATGAATCCAAGCCTCAGTCTCTTTTCAAGCTCGTCTTGGCCGACAACTCATATTCTCCCTTCAAACACCTCTCTCTTCATCCCATAACATCTGGTAACCACAACATTTTCTCCTCTCTCATGTTCATAAAAAAGATTACTTTTATCACTTTGTATTCTTCTTGCATTGGTCATCAATTATCAACACATATGTTAGTACTCTTATCCACTTGAAATGGTTTCTACCTTCTAACCTATTTAAATCTCACCCTCAACTTGTCACTGCATCCAATTTACCACTGATAAAAAATGGTCTATAAATGGCTGGGTGGGTGTAGAAACGAGCTAAGGGGTGGGCATTTGGGAGGGTTAGTGATTAGAAACTACTTACTGGTTTAAATTTTAAAAAGGTTTAGACTTAACAAAAAAATAAGATGCATGTTTGTGATAGTGGAATCTGGGGAATTGCATCCGTACATGGAGGAGATTTCTGTGCTGTTGAAAGAGCCAAAAGTGGAAGAGGCTTTGGAGGAATACAATGAGAAACTGGAGGAATTGATAAGGCACAATTCGTGTGGATAAGGGGTTGCAGTTGCAAGAGTTGGCAGAGGTTTTGAGCAAGGAGAGACTATTCGCTGTAGATGTGGAGCATAACAGTTTCAGGTCCTTCTTAGGCTTCACTGCCTTAATTCAGGTTCATAATATATAAATACAATGGGGTTCCCTTGACATTAGAATTTCATGTCATAGGATGATATGACCCCAACTTAGGGGTCTTACGGTGCCTCATTCAAAAAATTGACTGCTCCTACCCTCCGATAAACCTCTCCACCCTGGCTCGATCGAAACTAACCAATACCCCCTTTAATTGCATTCTGTAATTTAGTTGACTTTAGAGTCAATAAAATTAGCTCTAAAGTTATATGGAGAAAATTGAAGGGAGTGGGGGTCGATTTGGGTTGGGTTGAGATTGAGAGGTTTATCAGGGAATCGGATGAAGGGGGTATGAAGTATCAATTTTTTGAATAGAATACAGTAGGGCCCCCAATTAAGGCTCATGTCATATGATGACATATAATTTCAATGTCAATTGAACATTTCCCATATAAATAAATCTATTTTTATACCATATTTTGACAGTTTAGAGACATGCATATATATGACTGTTCATGCAATCGAAGTAATAAGAGTTTGTATGTACCTATCTATGTATTATGAAATACATAGTGTCAAACTTTAAAGTTACACTTGGTTTGATCTATATATTATGGACAAGATGGTATTTCACATTATGTACATGCAATGGCTGTCTATATGACCTAGATAATGATTGTTTGTATATATATGTGAAACATATGGTGTCAAGACTGTAACATGATCCATATATTATAGATAAAGATAGATCTCGTTAGTATATATCCCAACTCCATTTGGATTTTTCATTTTTTACTTAGCTTTTTCTAGTCATTAAACTTTGCTAAAACAAAAAAAGCTCTGTATATTTTTATGAAAAATGGTTATCAATCCTGAATTAATGCTAAAAATAATGACCAAAAAAACAAATGAGAAAAAAAACGTCAGCACATTTTCTACAAAAGTGGTGTGTAAGTTTTTTTATTTTTCACCAAAATAAGTCAACTCAAAATGACACAAAGTTGGAAAATTCTAGCATGAAGAAGGGAGTCTATGCATATGTATGTTCCTAGCTCTGTACATGCAAGTTAAAACTTGCTTGCTTTTTGATGGGTTGAGCAGATATCGACTAAGAAAGAAGATTATCTTGTAGACGCAATAGCTTTGCATGACTTGATGGGCATTCTCCGGCCTGTATTTTCTAATCCACAAATTTGTAAGGTAATTCATTTACTATGTACAAAGCTACAATTCCTACAAAGTGTTTGATATGATGCATCAGATTGTTGAAATGTTGTGTTTTAAGGCCACACTGATATTTGACACTATTTTTTTTTTTTAGATTTTGGTTTTACCTAATTGATTAATGACACTATTGATAATTAAGTTTATTTCATTAATCTAAATTTTTATTTTTATTTCTGCATTAGGTGTTTCATGGTGCAGATAGTGATGTTCTCTGGCTTCAAAAAGATTTCCATATTTACGTCGTTAATTTATTTGACACCGCAAAGGTAAATTTTATCATAATACTCATAAGGTATAACTCCAATTAAAATTTGGAGCTTCATACCAAAGTGTAGTCAATCCTCATATTTTCATATTTGACAAATGTGAGATGACTTAACATTTACCTTTGGAGAAGATATAAAAACATGACATTTTTAGACCTTTGTTATGATTATGAAATTATTGATATATCTTGTTTACGTATTACACTTTTATTAATCATCCATGGACCATGGTTACTAATGCTCCTTGTTGTTTTAGTTAATTTAGATGCTTGTGATTTGATATCAGTGCAGGCATGTCATGTTTTGTCCAAACCGCAAACATCATTGGCATATTTGTTAAAGACGTACTGTGGTGTCGTAACGAATAAAGAATTACGGGTAAGGATGAAGGCCTATTGCCATCCCTCTCTCTCTCTCTCTTTTCATCGCACTATTTAACTATGTTGTTAAGTTTTGGTGCTCTACACGATAAATTTCATATTAAGGAATTTATAACTGAGTGATAGTCAATCAACTCAGTCATAATTGCACTAAATGGTGTGGTAAAACAAGTTTCTCACTATGTGACTTTTTTTTAATGGTAGAGAGAAGATGGGAGGCAACGTCCTCTACCACAAGAGATGGTGAGATATGCTAAAAAAGATTCACACTATTTGTTGTACATTGCGCGTTGTCTCTATGAGGAGCTCAAGCTGCAAGATTTAGGTACGGTCACTTTTGTATTTTTTTCTTCAAATTAAAACCTCTCTACTTTAAAATAAGAGTAAGATTTGTGTACACACACTTTCCTTAGACCACACTGTATTATGGGATACTAGTCATTCAAATGTTTTTGTTGTTGTTGTTGTATATTCTTATTATAATTCTAAATTTTAGACTTCCCATCTAGAAGTTGCTTCATTACTTCAATATTTATGCACATGAAATATACCACGTGTCAATGACAAATTAACTTATGTTCTTGAGGTCACCGGTCGTTCCAATGCAACTTGTTTGCAACTTTTCTCAAAAGTGGTTGAAGCATACCCAGGACACTCTGCTGCTTCATCGATAATTTCTCGTTTTCATAAGGGCCAAGGAAACTACCCTTCTAACCCTACCAATAAAAAGGTTTTCTTATATCATCTCTAAGAAGATTTTCAATTTTTTGGTCGCACTGTTCCCACATTTAGTCCCGACTTTCAATTTTTTGTTAATTTTTGGTGCACGACTATAGATGTTTTGTCAATTTTGGTCCTATTAATTTTTTAGCTGATTTTCGCTAGTTAGGTAATGAAAAGTGGCAATTATTTTATATTCGTGCATGTGGACAAAATGAAATTCTAGGTGCCAAAAGTAGGAATGACTAAATAGTCGTGCAACCAAACATGGAAAATTTTCACTTTTATTAGAGACTCTACCGCTAAGTTATGCATATGATATGACTCGCTCTTTATGTTTTACTCGGCATTTAGTTTCAAGACCTTGTGAAGAGATTGTGTGCTTGGAGAGATATTATGGTGAGTGGACAACTTAAATTCTTTTTTAATCGCCTGTGATTTTCATTATATCTTAGTTGGAGACAGTGAAAAGTTCTCATATCAATCTCACAATAAAATTTGGTGTTATTTCAGGCTCGCGTTCATGACGAAAGCTTAAAATATGTTTTATCAGATCAAGCAATTGTTTCACTATCAAGTAATGCCCCTATAAAAGCTAGAGACATACTTAATGTCATATCTGAAGCTGATGCAGGTGGGGATCAGATAACACTAATCGAATCTCCATCTGCATTGGTTTTGTGTCACTTAGAAGACTTGAACAACTTAATTCAAGATGATGACAATGGGGAAGCTCTTCTTGAAAGTCTTGAAAAATGCTTAGGTGCTAATGGGACTTGTCCTCTCTCTCCATATAACTACGTGTTACTATCAGAAACTAGTTTGGACAAAGCCGATAGATCTCAAGCCAGAAACGAAACCAGGAAAACATCTCTAGCTCGAAAGGTTCTTCAAGAGTTGTTTAACAAAAGTTATCAGCCACAATTTTGCAAATCTCCAGCCTATGACAACTGCAGGATTTACACAAGTGATGGACGGTTTTTATGTTTTTGTGCTCGTAGAAGATTCGATTGGTCAGTACAAATTATAACTCTCATTTATTTTAGACAAATTAATTCAATATTTTTTCTCTTAAATATTGAATGCAAGTAAAACATAATGCAGGTACCTAAAGAGGAATTTGGCAAAACTTGTTAATAAAGACCCGCCTTCCATAATGCTTCTTTTTGAACCCAAACAACGTCCAGAGGATGATGATAACGAATTCAGCAATGAAAATAAGAAAAATGTGTGTGTTGGTTGTGGAAAAGGAGAGCACTATAAACGCTACCGTATCATACCTTTGTGCTACACAAGGCATTTCCCGGAACACTTAAAGAGTTACAGATACCATAATATTGTCCTCCTCTGCACAAGTTGCCATCAAGTTGCTCATGTTGCTGGTGAAAGATATAAGGAAAAGATAGCTACAGATTATGGAATACCACTTCTCACTTGGAAACCTGTTGTGAATTCTTGTGGCCAGGTCAAGATGATCAATCCAAAACTACCTGCATTAGGTTTTGTTTCAGATGACCAAGATCAAGAATCCGAAAAACTATCTGCATTGGGTTCTGGTTTGGATGATCGTATTCAAGAATCTAGGAGTGATTCGGTCCAATCAATGAATGATGCAAATGATTCATCTAAGCAATGCATGGGGCATGGGGCACATGGGAAGCAAGTTGTGGAATTTATACTTAAGGAAAATGGAGATGAGGGGATTCGTGGATTCGTTCAGCGATGGAGAGAGGATTTTGTTGATGCCATTCATCCTCGTTTTTTGCTTGCACGTTGGAATACGAAGTACATATTGGAATCCTCTCTATAACATTTCTGGGAGCTGTGATGAGCAACTTCACTTGTGATGAGTTATTTGGAACATATTGTTTTTAAATATTACATTAATTTTTACGGGGTATGTGAAGATTGAGTTTTAGTGGTAGTAAATTTTCCTCAAAAAAATTTTCATTTATTCCCATGTCGTACTCACAAGGTTTGACATGTATTAAATTTTAGATCAAAACTAGTCAGGCAAAACTTAGTAATTGGTATTAGAAGTTTCCTAAATTTGAAGTTGTTTGTTTGAGTTAAACAGAGTAACATTTTGATTTAATTGATTAAAAAGCAGTATGAATTGATTTCAAGTAGTAGGAATTTTACATATAATACAATTAGTTGGACTATTATTAGTATGTTAGTATTGGTTGACTAAATTATTTTTTCTGATTCATACACAAATAGACATAATAATTTTCTTTTTCTAAAAAAAAAAGACATAATAATTTTCTAAGATTAATTAACAAATTGTGCAGATAAATTAATTAGAACATTACTACAACTACTAGCAACTTAGCATTTTAATTAATTACATTTAATGTTCCAACATAAACAATTATTAATAACTAACTTAGCATTACTACAACTACTAGCAACTTAGCATTTTAATTAATTAGAACATTACTAACTTATCCTATCTCTAGGCGTTATTAATATGTTAGTATTGATTGACTAAATTATTTTTTCTGATTTATACACAAATAGACATAATAATTTTCTAAATATTAATTAACAAATTGTGCAGACAAATTAATTAGAACATTACTACAACTACTAGCAACTTAACATTTTAATTAATTACATTTAATGTTCCAACATAAACAATTTTCCTACTTTTTTACTACCCTACTTCAATTAACATGCCTAAAGTATTTAAACTAACATGGATATAATAAAAAGTTCATAAATTCAACAACAAAACATTTTTATTAAAATATTAAAATTATTACAGAAACTCACAAATTCTAGAAAAGTGGAATTAGATCAAATTTTCTCGTGATAGTCTTTCTCATTTTTGTAAAGGTGCAACATATGTAAATAATTTATAGTTGAATATATCATACGTCTAAATACTTTCATATATTATATGCATGACTTTAAATTACTTTTTTAGGCATCATCAATCTATACGGTCGTAGATATTTGTGAAAGCTATCGTGGAGCAACATTCAACATATATATACCGTCCACGACCATGTGCATGGTTTTCTAGGATGCTGGGAAGCATTGATTGTACACATTAGATATGAGAAAACTGTCCCACGGCTTGGAGAGGGTCACATCAACACAGTGATCATCCAAGTCCAACTTTAATGATGGAAGCGGATACTTCAAATGATCTCTGGATATGACATGCGTTCTTTGGCGTTGCACGGTCGAGTACGCGATGCTTGTGAAATCATTTACATGTTCCGCGTGGAGGATGAGAAAAGAACATATTTCAAGAAGGTACAAGAGGCTGCCAGAAAGGATATTGTAGGAGCATTTAGTGTCCTTAAACAAAAATGGCATATCGTGCGCAACCCATGTCGTATGTGGGAAAAGAGCAAAACTAGATATGTTATGTACGCTTGTACTATTCTTCACAACATGATTTTAGAAGACAAAGGAAAAGCGGTGTGCCAAAATTACGAGGAGGTCGACGTTCCGGAAGTAGAAATTTCAAACGGCGAAAGAGGTCGAGCATGTTTGAAAAATCCGAGATGTCAACGAGTACTTTTTATTTTTCTTTCAAGATGAATAATTGTTTTTTATGTATTGTATTAAAAAAATTCATTGTAATTTCTTTTATGTATTGTAAAAATAGTTTGGTGTCTGTTATAATTTTTTTATGTATTTTATTAAGAAAAATTTCATTGTTTGAATTTATATGTTTACAAAAACTTATCTACAAAATAAATAAAAAACAAAAAAATTGGTCAAGCTCGGTCAAGCCAGCGCCATAACATACATGGGTAAAGCGATTTGTACCCCAATGATCTGTATCCCATTTTATACACCGCAGGGATGCACCAACATTTTGTGTTGGTGTAATGCTAATTTTTGTTAACGCACCAAAACTTTGTGTCAGTGTAAATTTTTGTTAACGCAGTAACACATTGTGTCAATGCGAACCATCACAATGTTGGTATATTTCTTTGGTGTACAGATGGGAAAAAAATTAATTTTAGGTTACATGTAGCTCCAACATACATTCATCCGATGGGGTTTGATGGCCTTCCATCAAAGCCGCATCACAGAATCACAGAGATACGATTCAATTCCCAAAATGGAGAACAATGACAAAGTGAAGCTAGCTCTCAAACTCACAATCGCATCTTGCGTCGCCCTCTCGTTATCCTTCTTCCTCGCATCCAAACTCCAAAATCCTCGCAGGAGGCGAAGCCGTACAATTCCTTCTTCTTCTCCATGCTATCTCAAAGCAGAGGAATCCAAACCTCAGTACGCCTTCAAGCGTGTCTTGGCAGACAACTCCTACTCTCCTTTCAAACACCTCAAACTCCATTCCGCTCCTGGTAAGCACCGCACAATTGTTTTTTGTTTTGTTTTTGTTTTTTTTTTTTGGTCTTCAACAACAAAAAAGATTGTAAAACTTGGAATTTTATGGATGATTTGGCTGTGTTTAACGAAGATTGACTTGTTTGTTAGATGAATGCTTGAGCTTACATCCGTACAAAGCGGAGATTTCGGACCTGTTGAGTGAACCGAATGTGGAGGCTTTGGAGCTATTAAACCAGAATTTGGAGGAATTGGCTGGACGCGATTCTTACATATGGGTGGAGACGGAGTTGCAGTTGCAGGAGCTGGCTGAGATGCTGAGTGGAGAGAGTGTATTTGCTGTAGATACGGAGCAACACAGTTTGAGGTCCTTCTTAGGTTTTACCTGTTTGATCCAGGTTCAAGATTTATGAATTATGTTACTGCCCGAACAAACCAGAGTTGTTAGATCAGATCACTCATTTTTTAAAATTTATGTGCTGTGCCGCTTGTGCTTTGAACAATCTGCTATATAGTATGCATATGTTATTCCTCCAACTATCCGGAAATTAAGTTATCAATTCCTTTTTTGGGACAACCCAAAGTGAAAAGTTATCATTCCTCTTATTCTTCTCTTTAGGAACAAATTGTGTGGTTCATATTATTTTTCTATTCTCTGCATTAATCTCAATCAAACAATTTATTGTAACATTTTTTGAACTCTAGCAGACAGTAACATGATTTTGGGATGGAGGAAGTATGTTACTTTAAATAAACCAAACTAAACAAGCTTAGTATGCCCCAGGGTAGAAAGGCAGCTCTCTTTAGACAAATACGGGAATTTTTGGAAGATGTTTAAATTTTAATATACTTGCAAAATTATGGTGATATGCTACAACAAGTACATGTTTAAGATGTTGCTTTGCATGTGATTAGTAGATATCAACTAAGGAGGAGGACTATCTTCTTGATGTAATAGCCATGCATGACTTCATGGGAATTCTTCATCCTATATTTGCTAATCCAAAGATCTGCAAGGTAATTCATCTATCACATGCCAAGTAACAGAATAATTGATGCACCGGATTGATGAAATGTTGATGTAAGATAGTGTTTTTTTTCTTTTTGTTATGATAATATTGTTATTACTTGTATGCCTTCTCCTTTAGGTATTCCATGGTGCTGATAATGATGTTCTCTGGCTTCAAAGAGATTTTCATATTTACATTGTTAATCTATTTGACACGGCAAAGGTATGGCTTGTTGAAGTTTTTACGTTGGAGTATCTTATATGTGTCTAAGAAATACTAACTTAAGGAAGCATGTGGATGGGTGTGATAGGGGTAGTGTGGAATGATGTTTTGGATGTTTATAATCGTAATTACTAAACCTTGTGTGTGTGTGTGGTGTGTGTGTGTGTGGAGGGGGGGGGGAGTAGATTTCTGTATCTCACTGCTTCTGATTGGGATATTATGTTTCAGGCATGTGATGTTCTGTCTAAACCGCAAAGGTCATTGGCATACTTACTGGAGACATATTGCGGTGTTTCAACTAATAAACAATTGCAGGTGAGGGTCAAATCTTATTGGCTTTTTGCAATAATATATCTTTCCGTAGCATATGATTTTTTTTATTTCTAGGCATGAAATAGTATGTTCCCATTGACTTAAGAGCATGAATTGAGAAGAATGGGGAATACAAATCAGTACCTTTAGTCCGCTCGTGTTTCAGTTCATCCCTACAACCCTAGATCTTATAGACCATTCTAGAATTTAAGAAATACTATGTTATTGATAATTTTGCTTGATTTGGTTTGCAAAGTATGCTTTTTATGCATTACTACGGGTGCATGATCAATTGAACAGTTTTCTCATTTCACTTTCATTGTGGCCGCAGGTTGCTCTAATCTGAAGGATTTTATTCATTAACACAAATTGAGTTTAAATTGCAGAGAGAAGATTGGAGGCAACGTCCTCTGCCAGCAGAAATGGTGCTATATGCTCAAAATGATGCACATTATTTGCTGTATATTGCACACAATCTCTTTAAAGAGCTCAAGATAAAAGATTCAGGTGTGCTAGATTACAGGTTTTTATACATTCATTATTGTCCTTAATGTCTGCTCCTCCGTCTCCCACACATGGCACGCGAGTGATTTCATACAAAGATTTTGTTGATGAAGCATCCTTCATAATGAACTTTGTTACTCTACAAGAGTTTCATAAGATGTCTAATATATACCGCTCGTGACACTCCCCAGACCCTAATGGAGTTGGGATTATATGGGGTTTTGGGTTTGTTGTTGTATATACCGCTTGTGACATTATAAAAATGTTATTTTATATATGTATATCATGTTCCGTGTTTTTTATACCCTAAGCAAGAATGCAAGATAGAGAAAACTAGTGCAATTATTTTAAGCACTTGCAGTAAAACGCATATGAAGCTTACATATGCTGTGCTCGGAGAAAGATCTTTTCAAACAGATATATTTGTGTCCTGGAACTGCTAAACTTCCTTCTACTAATGATACCTATCACCTATGGGCTGCATTTTCTTATTATGACTCACATTGAAACATTATAAGAGTTCACACTCATATAATCACCTCTGGCCACCCCTTAGAAGTCTCAAATCATACTGAAGTTCCTTAAATTTTAAGACTTTGGTATTTTTTGTTGGTTATCAACTTTTCTGTCTTACCTGGTTAAAGGTTGATGAGGTTAAGAGTTTCTTACTCTGCCCCCAGTTATCTGATGTACTACACCACTTGCTAACGTGTGATTTTGATCCATTTTAATTTAACTTGCGTCAACTCCATTAAGTGAGTTTGAGGGTAAATACCACTTTTAACATTGTGAAAAATGAAACCAAACAAAGCGTGCACACACACACTACTTGGTGATTTCAATTTTGATTCTCGAATTCATTGGTATGTGATAGCTTCCTTCCACATAGATGTATTTTTTACTTTGGAAAGTTTGATGTATTATTTTTTGAGGTTGCTTCTTCAATAGCACATCCTAGTATTTGGTTTTGAAGTATTAAATTTGTTTACATAGAACATTCAGGTCTGGATCAAAAAATGACTTGTGTTCTCGAGGCCACCTGCCGTTCAAATACAACTTCTTTGCAACTTTTTTCAAAAGAACTTGAAGCTTTTCCAGGAGAGTCTGCTGCTTCATCAATTACTTCTCGATATCATGACCAAGGAAACCTTCCATCCAGCTCCTTCAATGTAAAGGTTTTTTTTAAGGAGACTTTGTTATGTACTACTCTGTAATGAATAGTGTGGACTGACACCTGCTTTTATTTTCTAAATGGCGGTATTCAGTTTCAGGATCTTGTAAGGCAATTGTGTGCATGGAGAGACATTATGGTGAGTTGACAACTCAAACACAAAATTATATTATTAAAAAAACTTATTTCAAAATAATATCTTATTTTTACATACACTTATATTATATTTTTCAGTCATTTGTTTCTCTATTAAATGATTTTTCAGTATGAAAGGAATCAAACTCTTATTTTAGTCTCACAGTATAATTTGATATCATTTTAGGCTCGTGTGCATGATGAAAGCTTGAGATATGTTTTATCTGAGCAAGCAATTGTTGCATTGGCAGCTAATCCTCCTCCACAAATTTGTGATATTTGTTATACCATATCTGAAGCTGATTCAAGTGGGGATCACATATCGCCATCCCCATCTCCATCATCTCTCGTTTGTAGTCATTTGGAAGATCTCAATCACTTATTCGAAGATGGTATAGGTGAGAGTGATGAAAACCTTCTGCTAATTCTTCAAAAATGCTTAGGAGCTAATGGGAGGTGTCCTCTCTCCATCTATAATTACGCTTTACTATCCAAAACTAGCTTGAAAGTAGCCAATAGATCCATTATCAAGAAAAATGGATTTAAAAGTGCAAAATCCATGGCTCGAAAGACTTCCCGAGAATTGTTTGTCCAAAAATTCTCTTGTAAATCTCCAGTCTACCACAACTGTCGGATTTATGCAAATGATGGTCGGTTATTATGTTACTGTGATCGTAGAAAGCTTGAGTGGTTAGTGGAAATCTTTATTCCTATTTCTTATTCTTCTAGATTATTTTGCATCAATATGCATATTAATGCACAAGTACACCTGAATACTGACAATTATATTTAAACTCGATGTAGGTATTTAAACAGAAGTTTAGCAAAACTTGTTGAAGAGAACCCACCTGCCATAATGCTTCTTTTTGAACCTAAGGGTCGTCCAGAAGATGAAGACAACGACTTCTACATTCAAAGTAAGAAAAACATATGTGTTGGATGTGGTGAGGGTAATCACTATTTACGGTACCGTATTATACCTTCATGCTACAGAATGCACTTTCCAGAACATTTAAAGAGTCACCGGTCTCATGATATTGTACTCCTGTGCGTGGACTGCCACGAAATTGCTCATGCTGCTGCTGAAAGATTCAAGAAAAAGATAGCTGCGGAATATGGGATACCACTTTTTGTCCGAAAAGTTGTTCATTCCAACCAAACTCAAAATCCATCAGTATCATCACCCAATGATAATATAGATGAGGAGGATGGTGTCTCACCTTTACAATTGCGTACGGCAGCAATGGCTTTGCTGCGTCATGGTTCAAGAATGCCATCGAGACGGAAAGATGAACTAAAAGAGGTAAAGTTTTATGTAAATTGGCGTAGCTATTACCATAATATTATTTCTGTAGACTTATAGCTTTTACTATTTGGTCAAGTTATGTTTCTAAGACTTGTTCTTTTTACAGTTTAGATGTCTAGGGATCTTTTGAATGCTCTTACTCTCTTGAAAATTCTGAGTTTCTTGATTTCATATTGTGTACAGTATTCACAGGTTCTCCTTACTGAGAAAATTATTGCTCTCAAAAAAGTGCCATATTTAGCTGTTGAGAAAGAATTCAGTGCTCATTTTCCACAAATCCCCACAATTGTCCTCCATATCATGATATCAATAAAAATGCTTCATAGTTCATTGTATATCTTTAATGCATTGACTCGGGGTATTCAAGTCATATTTATCTCAACTTTAGAGAAATTTTTTTTGAACCAAAATGCACAATCTTAAAGAGAAATTATTTCTTCATACGTGTGTAAAAAACCTTACAACACCACAGTTATATGAGGACAGGTGGAGTACTTGTTATATGTATTGTATTTTTTATCCCATAAAATGATCATTAATGGTCAAAGACATGCATTACTTTCATCTTCATTAATTATAATGCAGATTGTAAGGAGTTACTACGGAGGAAGGGAAATATCCCAAGGAGATCTAGAAAATG
This sequence comes from Cuscuta campestris, assembly GCA_900332095.2. Lineage (NCBI taxonomy): Eukaryota > Viridiplantae > Streptophyta > Magnoliopsida > Solanales > Convolvulaceae > Cuscuta > Cuscuta campestris. The sequence goes on from OOIL02000218.1 coordinate 847,886, forward strand.
CTTTGCTAGTCGGCATGAGTCCGCTTGGACGAAGACGGTTTGTGAAAAAGAAGCTATCTTCTAAACAGCCAACAACATATGTTGCCTCTGACCATAATCAAGAGCCCAGTACTGATGACGCCAAAGCGAAATCTACCACCCATGAGAATGGAACTGGGATGCAGCACAACAAAGGAAATACAAGAAGTATGGATTTTGACAACCAATATTCTGCACATGACAACACATTTGGCCTTAACTGCATTGTTTCTGAAAGTGGGAATATTTATACCGAGTGTGATTCAGTTCAATCTAATAATGATGTGAATGTGCCATCTAAACAACACTCGAAGGTATCGATGTTGGGGCACGGACCACATGGAAAGCAAGTTGTGGAATTTATACTCAATGAGTATGGGGAAGAAGGTGTTTGTGAATTTTGTCAGAGATGGAGGCAAGTTTTCGTTGAAACTGTTCATCCTCGTTTCTTACCTGCTGGCTGGAATGTGACTCACAGGTTAGATATATTTTTTCATTCATTTCTACCCTTAAAACAACATCGTTTGGGATTATTTATCTCTCTAGGTTTTAAATAATCAGAAGATTTATTTCCCCGAAAAAAGGTTCTTTTTTCCTTATGTTAGCTACTTGATCAAACCCTTCTACTTCAAACCAACAAGTTTAGTACTCCGTTCGTCCCAATTGCACTTCACGATGCTTGATTGAAGTTATCTTCAATTCAATTTACTTCAATATCGTTGTAATATTTAAAAGTAAACTTTATATACTACACATCTAAAGTTCTACAAAGTAAAAGATGACTATATTTTTTTATCAAGTGATCAATGAAAATATATAATAAAAGGAGATATAGTTTGATCATTTGAATAGTCATGGTAAAGATTTAGTAATAGAGGGGGTATCTATTATTGATTTGAGTGTGATACACCATTTTAAGATGCTACATGGAATATCTAAATGAAGTACACAGATTTTTAATTTGTTGTGCAATGGTTCTCATGTTGGTTGGGTCTTGTGTCCTTTTTTCCAGTGGTAAAAGAGATTTTGGAGAGTATAGCATTTACAATCCTGAAAAGAGAGATTCTGCTGGTGCTGGGTAGATGATGATGATGATGATAACCAATGCAAGGGTAGAAAAAGATTTGTTTATTTGTTATATTTGTTCAACGTTTATCGACGATTGTTGTATTGTACGAATTATTAGTTTTTGTTTCTGTACATATGATTTTCCGAATCTCAAACGAAAGAGCCTCTCGACAGGCATTTCAGATCTCTTTTTGTATTGTTTTGAGACCGATGCTCGTGCTATATATGTACTGCTTTCATATTTTTTTTAGGAGACATCAAAGGACAGGAAATTCCAGGAACATTAGGATCAAGTAACATTGAATAATGTCTTTAGATGCAGGTTCAAAAGTGAACTCGAATTTTCGTCAAGGAAATTCTGGTGAATATAACCTGGGTTTGTGTTCTCTACGGAGTAGTAAACAAGCTTTCACTGTCAGTTTTTAATGCATTCTCTACAAAAGATTATGTATAAAGCCCCGCCTCAAAGTGTAATAGTTTGTGCGCGCTAAAAAAAAAAGGTACATGCACTTTTGGAACGGGTGTTGGAATAAAACACTAGAGCAACAAAATCTGGGACTTGTGGTCGATGCCGTTGAAGATGAATGTCCCGCGCATTGGAACAAATTGTCTTGTGATTAGCTGTAGTCAAGAATAAAAAAATGCACATCAAATTTTCATAAATTGAAGCAAATCCCAATTTGTTGTAAAGCATCTAAAAATCTCTACCAATATAGTGTTACATGCTTTATTCCTACTTAAGACCATGTGTAGTCAGAGAGCCCCGAGGGGCATTATCTGTCATGAGGTAGCCACCTCAACAAGTGGCTTCATAGCTTAAAAGGGTGTAGTGCATGGAGCACCATAAAGCCCACCAATTATCAAACGTCTATTATTTTAATTTTTTTTATTTCTTTAAAGAAATAGATAAANGGGGGGGGGGGGTGCGCTATACACATAACACCATGTTACACATCTTTTTCCTCATAAAGCCCCCCCGGGGGGCATTGTTTGGGGTTCCAAGGTGGCATTTTGCCAAATATGATACCTAAGCAGGCAATAAGCACTTCTTATGACATTGAAAACATAGTATATGTAACATAAACTCAATCCAAGAGGGGTGAGAGTAACCTTAAATTTCATCATTTAAGAAGTACTTAAACTACCTACGTCTCAAAACTATCTTCCCACTTGCAACTTTGTAGCTGTCCCAAAACCATTTACTCAATTCTTTTTTTTTTAATTTGTACAGGTGAGATGTCATCTCTACCCCTCAACCACCCAACATAAATTATACTCGCATCTTTTTTAAACTAAGAGTTATTTTCCCCTACTAATAACCCTTATAAGCAAATTGCCAAACAACTCGCAAAATCTACCATTTTCATATTGGAAGATCATTTCAAAATGGAGGGAGTATTGCTTAGGCTTGGTAGATAAGTAGAGCTGGCAAATCGGTCGGTCAGGTCGGGTTCGAGTTCGGTTACTTCGAGTTCGGGTTATTTCGGGTTCGGGTCAATTCGGATTCGGGTTGAGAACTGTATGTTCATGACCCAGTGTCATCGGGTTCAGGTCGACCCAACGGGTTATGACTTTGGTTTTTTAAATTTTTTAATTCACATTAAGACTTACGTTTTGTATTAAATAGATTTAAAATATCAAAAAATATGCATTAAATCTATTAGATTATTTTATTTTAATACTTGAAGTAATTTTTGGATATATAAATCAATATAAGGAATTTAAAAAATGCTTATGTTTTACAAAAAAGTAAGATAATTATGCAATATCATTAAAATTTTGTTTAAAAATATAAATTTATACACTAAAAACGAGTAGTAAAGTGTATGATTTTGAAAAACTCTTACTTTAGCGGGTCGGTCAGATCGGGTTCGGGTTCGGTCAGGTTTGACCTATTTTTAGCGGGTCATTTCGGGTTTGGTCAAATTCGGGTTCGGACATCAAAATCTTTGTTCAAAACCCAGTGTTTTCAGATCGGGTTTCGGGTAAAAAACAAGTCGGGTCATTTTTTGCCAGGTCTATAGATAAGCAATGTGTGATACACAACACAACCACAGCCCAACTTAGGCTGGTCAAAAGGGTGAATAAATGTGCCTTAATTGACCTAAATGGGTGTCCCAACCCATTAAACCATAAAGAGGGCAGGCTCCACACAAACGCGGTTGGGTTAGACTAATACCATTTCAACTTAGGCTCCAAAAGAATCCTCAAGGTGTGAGAGTTAACTCACACGAGGCAAAGCAATAAACTGATGTGGATGATAAGCTCAACACTGCAAAACAACAGTCTAGTGTAAAAATGCACAGGCTAACCTTGATCACTTCCTGCGATGCAACTCCTCCAATGAAGGCAGCTACAGCATGGAGCTCGGCGGCACCATACCTGCACATCTCATTAATAAGGTCCTCAGCCAAGGTGGATCCGTTGCAACCCAAGTCATTCAGCAGGCTGATAGCCGTTGTTTTCAACCGAGATATATCCTCATCCATCTCTCTGTCCATGTAAAAGAAAAATCACACTCAACATCAGATTTTACCAGTGTTTTTTCCTCCATTGAACAGCTTACTTCATCATCATTGTGAAATTAAGCATTTACCCATCTAGTTGCCCGGGGAATTTGTTATAATTTGCATAAAAGCGGTCAGCTGCTCGAAGCAAAATATAGAAACTCACAGCAACACTGCACCACACAAAAAAATACTTCATGAACTCAGGTATTTAACCCGGGAACTGCAAAATGTTCCAAGGCTCAAGTACACACTAATTTTTATTTAAAAAGAGCAACACAAGAATCTCTGGAAAATCAATTACAAGTAATATACTATACATCCTGATCGGAAATATGAGAGAAATAGAGAAGAAGAAAATCATTTAAATACAAAAGTAATTGAGAGCTTCCCTATTTAGTTAGAGCTTCAGTAGTGACAATCAACGGAAAGCCATACAGTAATTAGTTCAAGTCCTCCGCACAGAATCTTCCAACTTAGAGAATGAATCAACATTCCGCCGTTCCAGAACAATTTATAGGACAAAAACCTAATTTCTATTATATCTCAGCATGCAAGAAAGCAGAGGCTTGAATTTTTTAAAAGAAAATTTGCATCCCTTATTGAAAATCCACCACTAGAAGGCCAAGGGTTTCAACTTGGACAAACTTACTTTTCTGGAAGGACTTTAATGGGGTTGGCTTCATGTATATTCCTGTTTATCCGTATCAGAAAACAATCAAAACATTATGAAATATTCTAGCTCCGATCATTCTAGAAATCCCTCCCAGAGCATTGCATCAGTACTAGAGACATCAAATGTCATAAAAAGGCTTTTCAAACACTATCTTATGCTATATACTAAAACCAATATGGTATGACTTATGAGCATCTACATATGACATACCTATACTCTTCATCTGTAAGATACTTTTGTAACTCTGGTTGCGCTGGAGAGCTGAACTCCTCCTCAAGGGAGCGATATCTGCAAACCTGAGAAATTACAGAATACATATAAAGCATTAAAAAAATAGCATCTCAGGAAGAGAACCATCACATCTTGAAACATAAAAAACATCGTGCAATAATTGATACTCTCTTTGTCCCCATTTAATACTCTTGGTTTAACTTGGCACATACTTAAGGTAGTTTAAGAAAATTAAAATTATGTTGTGGAGATCTATGTGGAAAAGAATAGATGAATATGGAACACTCAACCACCAAGTTTTTACTTAAGGAATATTATTTAGGGACAATCGAAAAAGGAATGTAGGAAGATATAATGGGACAGGAGTATACATCTGTGATGTCAGATGGAGGTCAGTAAAAATATTTTCTGCTCTAAATGCAGATACAAGGTGCCTTCACAGGAAAAATAAAATGGTCTCAAAATACTAGAACAGAGAAAAATGGTAAGGATAGTTCAGAAAACTCAAATTTGTTCAGGTGAATGAGATCAGCGAATAAACTTCTTTTCAATGGAGAATGTTAATATTGCTCCAGGGACTATCTATTCTCACTGTCTCAGCACATGGATGTGCATCATTGATTGCATGGAAAGAACAGAGGAAGCGGGGTGTAGTATAACTCCATTAGTCAACTTCAATAGTCTAATAAAAGTAAGCATTTACTTAGGAATCATATTACCCGGTGCATATTGTCGCGCACCGAGTCTTGACTCTTAGCCCGTGACAATATGCATGCACATGGCATGAAACATTTACTCACATTGTAAGCTATTGTACAAACATCAAACCTATAGAAAGTGTTTGCTGTTGATAAAATATAGCTGCATATGAAATATACATTCCAGATAATTACTCTCTCTGTCTCTCTAAGATCTTCTCGTTTTAACTTTTTGTGGTTTTTAAGAAGAGTTCAAAAAAGGTAAAAGTTTACCAAAATACCCTTAATGAAAATGGGTGGAGTGTATTAAGTGAGGTGGGTGAGGTGTAATAAATAAAGTGAGGGTAGTTATGATATTTTAAATGTTAAAAAAGGTAATGAGAAGTTCTATGGAGGACAAATATAAAGGGCTAATGGGAAGATCCATGGGAGACCGGGGGAGTATAAGCTAAGGTCAATACTAAAAATAACTGTAAATTTTTAATTTTTTAGAGTTTTGGACATGATGGAACGAAACAACTAAATATATCTTAGGTGTCACATGTCACTCTTAGAAGCTCTT
>OOIL02000218.1:858645-923651 GCA_900332095.2 Cuscuta campestris
TGAATGCACGTTTTTCTTCCCAGGTTGATGCAACTTTTCCAGCACGAGTATTCGCCAACTCCTCGGCCAACTTTACAAGAATGATAACATAGGGAGTGTGTTTATGAAGTACAGGGTCGGTTGTACCCAGATCGATTGATTCGGCAAATCTGCTAGGTGATAAACTAGTTAGATGTTGGAAGGAGGTGGGAGAAACTAGAAGGATCTTGGAACTTGGAAGTAGCCCGGAAGAAACTGGAAGGATGTTGGAAATAGCCCGGAAGAAACTAGAAGAATGTTGAAAGTAGTTGGAAGAAACTGGAAGGAGTTAGGAGAAAGCGAAATGAGTCGGAAGAAACAGGAACTAGTTAAAAATGGAAAAAGTTGGGAGTTGAAAGTTGATAGGAGTTAAAACAAATACTCCGTATTTTATTTTAATAAATTTCATATAGGGAGTATATTCTTTTTGTTAAAGAAGCTTATACTCTCGTTGTTTCACTACTTTGTCTCTTTTTTTGTATCCCTTTATTTTTTTCTCATGCAAAATTTAGTACTCCCTCCGTCCCACAATTATTGTCTTGTACAGACTTCCGATAACTTTTGTTTGTGTGCGTGTTTTCATTGATCGTTTGATAAAATAAAATTGATATGTTGCCACTTGTTTTGTAGAACTTTTGATGTGGTTCTTATATATGTCAATTGTACTTTTTATTCCTATACCAGTTTGTAAATAAAATCATTTCAAAAGAGATGAGATTTTGCACATTGTTCGAAACAAACAATATTTTTGGGACGAAAAGAGTAATATTTGTGTGATTCACACTCATTCTTACTTTTTAAGAGCAATACCAATAACACAAGTGTATGTTTCATAATTTGCATGTCACTAAACCATGTCCAATCAATATAAACTTCTATATAAATTACTCTACTTTCTTCAACCCGAAAAAATTCCCATTTCGGTTTGCGATGATTGAGTGAAGTTATTTTCAATTTATTTTGTTTGAAAATTTGTGTAGAAATAATAAAAAAAATATGTAACTAAAAACTACATCAAAATTTCTATAGAACTACAGGTGACATGACCATGTTAATTTATCAAATTAACAATGAATATGTGTAGGGAAAAAAGATTTAGTTTTACTCAATAATAATAACTCGGAATTTGTTTTGGAGAAAGAGGAAGTATTTTCAAAATAAATTGTGTTATTAGTTCAATTTATTTATTAATTTTTTTTACATTGATCAATAATAATATTCATAGGGAAAATGCAAGCAAATAATTTTGTTTGAAGAAATTAGAACGGCTTGGAAGAAACTGGAACGAGTTAAAAAAATTGGAAGAAGTTGGAAAAAACTAAAGGAAGTTGGAAGGAGTTGAAAATTAACAAATTAACGGTTCCAACAAAAAAAACAAAGCCCCGGTTTAAACACACAGCAAATCTAGTATGCTTTATAGCTTACTGATTATAAATTAGTAAGCATGATAAACCTTTGCAATTCTGGCCATGGATTATTGAGTCGAAGGTTGTCCATAAAATTATCAGGCTTTGATTCAATCACAGTGTGTTCCTGAACAAGAAAATTTACCGCCATTGAAAGTTAGCACTTAGAAGTGGCTTAAGCGTTAATGCACTATCAATCTATCGTACTATTTAAGAAGGGATTTTCTGATTGACCATATATAGGAAACACATCGATTTCTAGAAGGTTTATACTGTTACACCCATAATTATTTGCCAGCTGTTCATATGGAGTAACAGTTTCAGCCAAAAAGAAACCAAAAAAGAAGGTCAAATGAAACTTAACAAGATAAAATGAAACTAGTAATACAGAGTAAAGATTTATACTAGTAGGGTGACACATGCACAATAGCAATTTTAATGCACAATCTGCAAGGATTTGTGCACATCATTAAAACTATAATTATGTGAAAGCTATTCAACTTATATAAAGACAAAAAATCATTGTCTTTGTAAACTAAATGAAAGTTTTATTTTTGATAAAGTAATACTCTGTATTATACTCTGTTCACTCAAAATAAAAGGAAGTGTAATGTTATAGAAAAAATAGAAGAAAACTAATATGCCTAAGATCGTTTATTAATATGATCATAATGGTGGAAGCATATTATTTACTCCGTATTTTGTACTTGAGAAGCAAAATAAATGAAATCATGTTAAAAAGCATCATGTACGGAGTATTTAATTATTTATGCAAGTCAACATTTTAAATATTTTAACTACAAATTAGAAGAACTTAAAACAAAGCAAGGGTGTTTTTACCAAAAAATAAATAAATCAAAGGCTTCAATGCTTAACACACCGTTAATCCCTCACCATAAAGACACAAATATAATCTAGAAATTGAACCCTCACTCGCATTAGGTTTATACCGATATCTATGGCTAATGGCTCTATGGAGAAACTAAATTATCAGCTATCATCATGCTAAAACACGGTACCTTCACACTGATCCTCACAAGGCCCGTAAGTCCATAGGACCGTGCAAAAACCAAAATGACATTTGCCTCCCGACAGATAGAGTCCAATTTCATCATCGAATCTTCAGTCAACTGAAACAAAACATCATGGTTACGAGAAGATAATTGACTGGATTGCAGAAAAATAATGATCTTGATAATCTGCTTTGGAACTGCTAATCACATCCAACTGAAGGTAAAAAATAGAAAGTTGATTGCATTGGTGTATGCTATAGTTATCGTCATACTAACCAAACATTTTTTTATTCTCCCTTTCAGGATGCTTTATATTCCACAAGATGTACATGTTTAACTAATTAAACGGAATATATTTGGACCCAACAATAATTTAAATTGGCAAAGCAAATATAAACAGCACCCTGAACCCTTCAGCACGGGATTATAAAAGGAAGAACATAATCAATCCACAAGTACAAACCTGTGTAGCAACAACCAAGGTGAATTGCGTAAAAAAAGAAGGGTTCGTCTCAATTAGCTCCTTCGGATACTCCTCTATGAATTTAGCTTTGACAGCATCATTTAGCTCTTGCAGAAATGAACATACACATCTAGCCTTTGATTGTCCAACATTTGATTCATCCACTAGAAATTACAACATGAAAAGGATGGAAAAGATAAAATGCATCATGTCTACATATTACATGCACAGAAATGTAGCTCTGTGGATATTGTTATACATAATGTTTTATATACATACCCATAAAGTTATTTCCAAGGTCACCAACTTCCACTTTGGATCCATCAACAACTGTGATACTTCCAACCCCACCAAGGACTAGATTCTTTAAAGTTTCAGAGCCAGTAGGCCCACAATTAAGTAAGCAAACACTGGCTTTCTCCAGAGCAGCCTGTCCCTGTTCACCCCATATCCTGCCAAAAGAAGAGAAATGAGATGTAGGTTGACTCTTATTTTAAATTTTTAACAAAACAAAATTTCCCAGAGAAAAACATCATAAACCTCATGCAAAGCAAGCAATTAAAACTGAATCCAACTTATCATGTTATGCATGCAATAACTCTGCCTGATACATTAGGAATTTGATCTATTGCAGTGCTATTGAAGAACACAAGGAGCACCAGCATCAAGTGCTAAATGTAGAATTGGGGCAAAATACAAAGTACTCCATAATTTTCAAGTTTATTTCCTTTTAAAGGCAATGTATGAAAGTAGTGAACACTTCGCATCTGCTGCCCACCCTCCGAAAATTAAGGGGAATTACAATTTTCAGATATTAGGCTCACACTTGGTTCTTCTGGCAGATTAAAATACCTGAATGAACTGTTGAGTACTGCATTCTCAAGTTTTTTTTAAGAAAATGTACTGTGACACACATACATATCAGCAGTTTCTAGCTTGAAACATAGTGCATATATAAGATGCAACAAGGGTTACAACTAGAAAAGAGCACATCTAATGACATTGATTAAGCTATGGTGCATGGTGGGAAGCCATTGAATACGAAAATCTACTTCCCAGCTGCAAGAGCTATTTGAGGCAGTACACAAGACCAGCTTTCTAGCTTATAACACACTAGATTTTTGTTCGTTCTTTCAACCACAACAATAGTGACTGAAGACCAGCTTTCAATTCATTAACACTACTATGCACATTAGAAAAAACATCAATTTTGGCAGAACAAAGAAAAACTGAGCATAACAGTGACTGAAGACCAGCTTTCAATTCAAAAAACTTTAAAAAAAAACAAGTAGCTCAATAAAACTGCTATGAGAATGAACTGCAACTCAATTAGTCAATTTCTTGACAATTTCAGAAAAGAGCTGATAAACCGAACACAAATATATCCGCAGCTGTGGATTGTGAGCATAGGAGGGGCGATGCAAAAGGATAGATAATAATCTGTAACAAATAGCCGAATATGTTGAATGGATTTGCGAGAAATTTCTACCTGAGTTGGCGATCGTATTTAACCTTGGGTTCCGCCATTGCTCCGCGTGGGAGAGAGTGAGAGACGGGAGTGATTCCACAGGAAATCGGCTTGCTTGCGACGCTAGGACAGAAGGAGACTCGGGTTGTTTCTTTTTTATACGGAGTATTGCTCAGTTTTGAAAATAAAAATGAGCTATTATTCAAAAAGGGATATGCTAGGGGTACACCAAAGGTGTACTTCAAATATACATCACTTGCCTCTACACCATTCATTTTATTTTCTTTTTATTTTTTACTTTTTTTTAAAATTTTCTTGCCTTTTTTGTGTGGTGATGGAGGGGGTGGGGATGTTTGGGGTACACTTTTGGTGTACCCCTAGCATTTTCCATTCAAAAATTATTCCTTGATCAGACTATATTTAATATTTATGCGGATGAACAGAAAATATCGTACATCTGAATATATGATATAAATATATGGAAAATACCCTACTAAAATATGGAGTAATATTGTATAGACCAAACTCACATCTTCATATTTAACATTTTCGATTATGTAATCGGTTCTTCGTCGTCAATCCCACCAACCAACATGTGATCACAACAATCATCCACCACTCCAACCTATGTGACATTATAATGATTCTTAGAATCTAAATATCCATCCATTGCCAGAAGCCTAGTCTTGCCAATCCCTGCATTATTCTACTTCCTATCAACATGTGCGCCCCATATTCTACGGAGTATGTATATTTGGACATTCACAAAGAATTTGTGCCACAATCTATATCATATTAAAGTTAAATACTCCTAGGCACCAATATGCCTCTATATCGCAACAAAGTCGTCTATTATATATTAGTGAACTCATAAGCTGAAGAAATTAATAACTCATATGTGATCATGCAAAAGTGAGTCTTTTAATTTTTAAATGTAAGAAATACCCTATGTAAAAAATGCTACGTTATGCAGTGTTCAACTATTCAGCTGTTGTCACATATTACAAAAATATACGTAGTACTCCCTCCGTCCATTAATTAACTTCCCGGTTTGACCGGGCACGCATTTTAATGCATGATAAAAATTGTATTGACTTTCCTAATATACCCTTAACATGCCTACTACCCCTTATGCTTCTCCACCAACGTGAGTCATCACCTCTCACTGCCAACGCTACCGCCGACGACTCTCCGGCACTGCCGACAACGATTCTCCGGCATCGCCACCGACGACTCTCCAGCACCATCGCAGATGACCTCTCTTGCTCTGGTTGCCACCATCCCCTCCACAATCCCCACCCAAGTAAATTTGTTCTGGATCTTCTTATGGAAGACAACACATCAGAAAAGGAGTAGATGCGCAATGTTTTAATGGCGGAAAAATAGCGGATCTAAGATTTTGACCGAGGCGGAAAAGAAAATTTTGCAAATCGAACATGGGGGCATCAGAGAATTTTAGATCTGTACAATCCATGTTAGCAATGTCCGAAGAGGATTGGATCTGAAAGCCGCCTCGCTGCTCCACCATTACTTTCGATCGCCGCCTCACTCCCAATCAACGGGTGGCAGGCCAAAATCAGAAGGGGAAAGAAGAAGAAAAGATAAAAGAAGATGAAGAAGAAGAAAAAAGAAGAAGATGAAGAAGAAGAAAAAAGAAGAAGATGATGACGATATAGTGGTGGGGACTGGTGGCTGGACAAAATCGTGAGAGAAGAAAAGAAAGGGGGAAGAAGAAAAGAAAGAAGAAGAAGAAGAAGAAGAAAGAAGAAGAAGAAGAAGAAGAAGAAGAAGAAGAAAGAAGAAGAAAAAAGAAGAAGAGAAAGGAAGCAGGTGGCGATGGATTGGTTGGTGGAGAGAAGAAAGATGGAGAAGATAAGGATGGGATGGTGGTGCGGCTGAGAATGAAGAAGTAAAATAGTGGAGGGTAATAAAGTCATTTGATATAAAAAAAGTTGCCAAAAATAGTAATGGGAAGATAATTTGTGGACGGACAAAAAAGGGAAGTGGGAAGTTTATTTATGGACGGAGGGAGTATTAATTTATGATTGTACTACGTGGTAACAAAGTAGACATGATCAAGAGAAGAGTTTTTGAACATAAGATATGTTCTTGATTTCAATCTCGCCTCATAAAAAGGGTTACTCCATCTCCAAATATGCTACGGAAAAGTTCTAGGGGACATTTGCAAAATTCATTACAGAAACGTCATATGTGACAGACTTTCAAAAACGTTCCTGTTGCAAAAACCTTGTCACAAAATCATAATTTGTGATAGAAATTAATGTTGTTTGTCGCATATCAGCAATAGATATTGTGATAAATTATAAACATTTTTAGTGCAATAGATTCGAATTCAAGACCTCTTTATATGAGGCTAAATTGCTTTTTAGTGTGATTATCTCTTGTTGGGGTAAAGGCCCAACGACTTGAGCCGGACTGTGTAATACAACACCCCGAGAGCCCATGTAATACTACACCCCGAGAACCCATAGGCACCAAGAAGGTTGATGTCCCGATCGCCAGTAGGAGACCGAAATGCACTCGAGGGATACTTGAATGCTAAAAGCTTCATCTAGGGGAAGGACGAATGATGAACCAAGAATCATTCCTAATTAGGCCGGTCATTTGGGACCCAACTACCCATCATGACATCCGTACAATACATTTAATGCGGAGGCAATATCTGACATGCGTGCTCTCGAATAGTGATTATGACGTAATGTGCGAACCATTGTTCACACGTCATATTTTCCAGTCTATTTGCCCATTATTGTTCTCCATATAAATGAGCAAGAGAGGTGATGATGGAAGGGATATGATCCTGGAGAGAGATAGTCGGAATATTAGACTAAATCTCAGCAGAGGTCATGTCATTGTAATCGGGTGAAGACCCCTCGGGCCACCCTAGTGTAACTCGGTATCCAAATACTAAGAATAATCCAATCCGTACTCCACGTTCCGACTCTTACCACTTTGTTAAATCTCGAACTCAGCCCAAAAGCTAGTGTTGTGCTTTTGGGTCCTGAAAGTATTTACACCAACATCTCTATTATAATTGAACTATATATTTATATTTTTTCAATCGTATGGCTCGTAATAATCAATGCTCTCATAGGGACTCATACTTGGGTGATTATCTCGATCACGAAGTTTTAGCGTGTTGGTTTTCAAAACCCTCTATTATCATTGTCGACTTGACTAAAACACATTTAAATTGTTTTGTTTTTATTTTGTTGATGGAAAATAAAAAGTAAATGCATCAATTAAAATACCACACAACCTCCACACTTCTCTCCCATTCTCTTTTCTCTTGTTTGGCATGCACTTGTATATTTATAGATAGTGTCCAATGGCCATCAACTCTTCATTTTTGTCCCCAAACGCCCCATGCCCCATCCATAGCTTCTTCTTCCGGCTGGCTTTTCTATTCACGAACGATTTGGCACCGCACGCAGACCTAGAAATACCCGCCCCCACCCTCCACGCCTAACACATCATCATTGTATGTAGACATTGATGACGACGCGAACACGCAAAATCGTCATGCATATAAACTCCTCCCCATCCTCTTCTTCCGCCGCCACTTCACTCCTCCGAGCTTCGTCGTCGTACGCCTCGTGCCGCTCTCGTTTCTTCTCCTCCTCCCCCGCCGCTTCCCCGCTTCATAGACCCTTCCGGAGCTGCCAATCGGCTCTGTACCGCCAGCAGCAGCATCGGTTGCTTAGCTTCTCCTCCGCTCTGCGGTCGATCCGCTCCTCCGTGCCCCGCTGGAGTCAGGGCGTCGATTGCAAGTCACCTGCTAGATCCGTCGCTCAGATCAGGATATCCTCCCCGGTTCTCAACGATTTCCATCGGAGGATCGCTACCATGGGTACTCTTTCTCCGTTCTTTTATCCGCCACTGTTGGATAATAATTCTTCATTGAAAAGCCGATGATTATCGAGTACATGTTATAGAAATCAGATTTTCATTTTACCTGTTTTTAATTTGAAAATTTCGAATAGCGGAGAAGTAAATTTAGATCGTATTTTTTTATTCAAAAAAATCATAGTGACATTGAGAATTCATCTGATCGGCGGAATTTTAGTGGTAGGACCCGTATATAACAGCTGGTGACATTGACGGGAGATATTATTTTTTAAAGGACTGGAGATATTTTGTTCTTCCTATTTGATTAGTTTTACTCGATTGCTTTTGAAAATTCGAAGTCCATCTTCACTAACTTTGCCGTGGTTGAATGATTCTTCAGTTATAATCTCAGCTTATCCACTTGAAATCACGAATCTGAATATCTGATACTGTGTTTGTGTAAATGGCTTCAGCATCGGGAAATCCGTTCAAGGGAATCCTAACCAGTCTCCCCAAGCCAGGAGGGGGTGAATTCGGGAAGTTCTATAGCCTGCCTGCTCTCAATGATTCACGGATTGGTAAATTTCCTCACGATCTGTATCTCTCTACTAGTTTTAGTAAAAGTGATTGCTTTCTGAATCTATATCCGCCACTTTGTTAAAGCTGCTTTATTGCATATGGCTGCTGTGGACGAATATATTCTACGGATATTGATTTTATAAATTTTCCATATTCCTTTATATTGTCCCCTCCCTTTTTTGAGGAAGTAAAACTAGGTCTTTGTTGGATAGCATATTTCATACTCCTTATTTCTTCTTTTGTGTTAGCAGTTTTTTTTATCTTTCCCTTTAAAAGAGAAAAATGCTTTTTTTACTTGGCATATACTTGTTGATCTTGACTGGGTTTTGTTTCCATGTCTGCACGTCCATATTTACACATTTCTGTATCATTTGCGAAGTCCCCACAACAAAACAACATTACCCCACCCCATTGCTTCAAAGGCTCCCGCCCATTGCGGGGTGGGGGGGGGGTTGGATGTACGCAGCCTGACCCCTTAAAACATAGAAGTCCCCACAAACAAACAAATTGCAGTAAGGATAGTTCTTCCATGTAATTGCAACACATATATGTCTAATCTATTCTCATGCATGTGCAACAGATAAGCTGCCCTACTCTATTAGGATTCTTCTTGAGTCTGCCATTCGCAACTGTGACAACTTTCAAGTGAAGAAGGAAGATGTTGAAAAGATAATTGACTGGGAAAGTTCTGCTCCTAAGCTGGTTGAGATACCCTTCAAGCCAGCCCGCGTTTTATTGCAAGTAATGATTTTGACAGATGCCTCTCAAAATGTTATCTGACTTTCTCAAAGACAATTCTTCACATGAAGTTTGTTTTCTTCCTAGGATTTTACTGGTGTCCCGGCAGTGGTAGACCTAGCTTGCATGCGAGATGCTATGAACAACCTTGGAAGTGATTCTGACAAGATCAATCCCCTGGCAAGCATACTAGTGTTCTTGATCAACTTAAATATATATGCATTATTTGCAAACTTATATTGTTATCGAGAAATTATCTTGTACGTAGATATGGCGTACTATGTATCGGGAGTTTTATCTGATGCTTTGAATGAGTTCAAAGCTATCCAGTTGTATGGCTTTAACATGTCAATCTCTTGATGTCAATTTTTTTTAAATAAAAAATCCTGGGCATGTAGTATGCCAGTATCCTTGAGTTTCATTCTTCCATATCACATTACTCTTTTATCTCATTCGATTTCATATTTCCAAATTGCAGGTCCCTGTAGATCTAGTTATTGATCATTCAGTTCAAGTTGATGTTGCAAGAACAGAAAATGCAGTACAGGCTAATATGCAGCTTGAATTTCAAAGAAACAAAGAAAGGTTTGCCTTTCTTAAATGGGGATCTAATGCTTTTCGCAACATGCTTGTTGTTCCTCCGGGTTCGGGAATAGTACACCAGGTAATTGAGTTATAGAATACAATCTTACTCTGTGTTTTACTAAAACTAGAATGTTGTTCATCGTAATATCTCATCAACCTTATGCCTCATTTCATTATCTTTAAGTTTCATTTTTTATTGTTACCTGCAAAATAAACAAATCTTAAATGTTTTTTATTCACTTATTGATGGTTTTTGGTACAGTAAATAGTAAAGACACAGATTACGCCGAGTTCAAAACTATTATAACACCAATGACATTCTTGCAGGTGAATTTAGAGTATCTTGGGCGGGTTGTCTTCAACACTGATGGCATACTTTATCCAGATAGTGTGGTGGGAACAGATTCTCACACTACCATGATTGATGGCCTTGGAGTTGCAGGCTGGGGTGTTGGCGGCATTGAGGCAGAAGCAGCAATGCTTGGTCAGGTAAATTTACTATCAAAGTTGATGCTTTCAATTTTATGGAATGGTCTATAACTGCCAACGGTTGACAAGCTTTTTTTCTTTATTGAGTGGTTAAATCAAATAAATTGACCTTCTACTGTTGTTTGGACATGGGCAGCCAATGAGCATGGTCTTGCCTGGAGTTGTTGGGTTCAAGTTAACAGGGAAATTGCGCAATGGTGTCACAGCCACTGATTTAGTTTTAACTGTGACACAAATGCTGAGGAAGCATGGTGTTGTTGGAAAGTTTGTTGAATTCCACGGTAAGTGTTACTTGGAGACGGATTCACTTGGCTTCATTTTTTGAGTTGTTTTATCCTTTTATATAATCCCATGGAAGAGTAATATATGCTTACTATTTGTTTTTGCTTAGGTGATGGTGTCAGTCAACTATCATTAGCTGACAGAGCTACTATTGCCAACATGTCTCCTGAATATGGTGCCACTATGGGATTCTTCCCAGTAGATCATGTTACTTTGCAATATCTCAAATTGACTGGGAGAAGTGACGAGACTGTAAGTTTCCATCGTGTCCTGCATGTGAATTTTGAACACATGCTTCCACATTATTTGCTGATTTGGGTACTAATTTTTTTGCCACTCTGCATAATTTAGGTTGCAATGATTGAGGCTTATCTTCGTGCAAACAATATGTTTGTTGATTATAATGAGGTAGAACTCCATTCAAATGATTTTTCACTTTAGTCCGTTCTTTCATCCCCCCCCCCCTGATTTGATCTGAGTCCTTATTTTTCATTCAAACTTCAGCCTCAAATAGAAAGAGTGTACTCGTCATCCTTGCAACTAGACCTTGAAGGTGTTGAGCCATGTTTGTCAGGGCCAAAAAGGTATCCGTTTGTTGTCTTAACAGTGAATTGAACAATAGAATATATACCTCAGAAGTTTTTGTTTGAACTCCCTGGTCATTATGGCAGACCCCATGATCGTGTACCGCTAAAGGAGATGAAGTCTGACTGGCATTCCTGCCTTGATAACAAAGTGGGATTTAAGGTGATTGTCAAAGTTGATCAGCTTCTCTTAAAAACTTGCTTTTGCAATTGATTCACACACCCCTTGTAGTTCTTATTCTCCATTATCCAAGGAAAATACCTACCTCTGATAGGAGTTCCTAAGGACACTAGATTAGGGTAGCAGATTTCTTTTTGGATTTCAGAGCAATCATGATTGGGGACTTGAGGGCTCTCTTGGCTCTTCAGTTGAATGCATTGTGCAAACGTTAAGTAGTACCTTGCTTACCCTTCTAATGTACTGTCCCCTTTTGTTGCTGTCTTATGCATTTTAATTGTTTATTTATTTTTTGTTTTATTTTTTATTATAAATCCCATTCTTCACACAATCTATCACCTTTGGATGTTTTTTCTTATGAAAAGAAATAATTCCATTTTTTTAACTTCTCTCAAAACTTTGCTAATTTCCCTCTATCCCGGGTTCTTTACATAAACAGACTCTCTAATCCTAGAATTAGAGGTAATGTTAGCTGACATCTCAACCTCACTAGAGCCTACTACCGAATGGGACATACTAGATATGTTTAGTTTTGCATGGTTTTTCATTATTCATTTTTCTGGTTTGGTTTACAACCCATTGGTATGTTTATGCAATCGTCTTAGAATAAGTTCCATAAATGTCAAGGAGAAAGGAGAAAGTAAAGTTCTTGACATACCTTGGTATCATTAAGTTGAACTTAGTGTTAACAAACCTGATCCCAACGCAGGGATTTGCTGTGCCAAAGGAGGCACAAGAAAAGGTAGCAAAGTTTTCTTTCCATGGACAGCCCGCAGAGCTCAGACATGGTAGTGTTGTAATTGCTGCCATCACAAGTTGCACTAATACATCAAATCCCAGTGTTATGCTAGGAGCTGGACTTGTTGCTAAAAAGGCCTCTGAATTGGGTCTACATGTGAGTACTTGTCCTTAGAGTTTAGACTTGAATGGTTATTTTACAACTTTAACATTTTGTTTATTATATATGTTCTTGTTTGTGTCAGGTAAAACCATGGATCAAAACAAGTCTTGCCCCAGGATCTGGAGTTGTTACAAAATATTTACTCCAAAGGTAGTATCTGCATTTTATGAACTTTTCAACGACAACAGCACAACCAGTAAAATCTCACAAAAGTAGGGGTATGGTGTGTGTACCTAGACTTTACCCCTGCTCGATTGTAGGTTTTATGAAGTTTTTAAATGTTTTACTTTTCTTTTAAAAGATTACCATCAATTTATTTGTTGTTTGCAGTGGGCTGCAGGAGTATCTAAACAAGCAAGGTTTCCATATTGTTGGATATGGCTGCACGACATGCATTGGCAATTCTGGTGACTTAGACGAGTCTGTTGGTTCTGCCATATCTGAAAATGGTATGTAGTTAAATTTTACAATTTAATCATTAAATACTAAGACACTGCCATGTAATTTTGTTCGTACAAGATTTAGGAGACTATCACACTTTTATCATGGTAATTCATATGTTTTTTGATTGATGAATCACTTCATATGTTTACGTTTTCATTTGTACATGATCTAATATAGGAATTGTTAGTATTTCCCGTATTAAAATATGTTGATTGTGAGCTGAAACACCTTATCCATCTATCTTGATTTTTGTGAAAAAAATGCAAACTTTGCTTTGTAAGATTTTTTTTTTTGTTCAAGTGAAATTTTTACAAGGGCAGATAAATCCGAAGGTATTGGAACTTGGATGAAATACCTACATAATCAAAGGTGAATGCAGAGTGATATGGTAGGGTCATGGTAGTCAAACTCGAGATTCTACGTAGGATCAATAGACTTCGTAAAGATCATAACTCGTAGGATCGTGACTCAGATGGTAAGATCCTATATATATATATATATAAAAGTAATGGGACACATGTTTTAATTAAAGAAAATAAGGGATATAACATTTTTTATTGCCACATATCATTTAAAACCTGATTGCTAAATATCTAAAAGAGTCTAGACCGTCTTTTGATTCCTAAACTTTTAAAAGTTGGGCAGATTGTTTATACAGTGTCGATGAAACTTAAGAAGTCTATCGCACGTGTTGGGTCAACAGTGTCTTGGAATTTTTCATCCAGGAGTTTTTCTCTTTTTTTGTCTGTGTATTTTTCACTAGATTCGCGATAGCGATTCCGCAATTCTACGCGTTGATCCGTACGATTCGCGTAAACTATCAATCTTGTTCGTGATTCAGATTGCATACCTTACTTCGATCTAAAGATTCGTACGATTCTATGATCTGGCGCACAATTTTGACTATCATGGGTAGGATTTGTACGTCGGCAAACTTGCGAATTGCTGAGTGGCGGTCTAGAAATGTTTAGTATAGATGCAGGGGTAAAATATATGTTCAATCTTGTATATTGTTTTTTTGTTTACATGATCTAAATACTGAAATTAGAAAAAAACATACACAAAGTGTTAGACTGTTAGCCATTGATCTCTAAGTGTTTGATTTTAGCAATGAGCATACTTATATACTGATATTTTATGTCTCTAATCAAATGTTTGTGTTTTTTAGACATTGTGGCAGCTGCTGTGCTTTCTGGAAACCGTAATTTTGAAGGTCGTGTTCATCCCTTAACACGTGCCAACTACCTCGCTTCTCCTCCTTTGGTGGTTGCTTATGCACTTGCTGGCACAGTATGTGACTAATTGCTGTTTCATACATAGTTCCTATATTTCTCTCATATGTTCGTTGTGTACGTTAGAGCTGTTACTACTTGAATTCGTTTTGTTTTGTGCAGGTTGATATTGATTTTGAGAAAGACCCAGTTGGTGTTGGGAAGGACGGTAAGAATGTTTATTTCAAGGATATATGGCCATCAACGGAGGAAATTGCAGAGGTATGCTTTGCCATATACGGAGTATTTGGGGGGGGGGGGGACTGGCAAAATATATTAGTCACTCCCTCTGAAACTAGAGGAGGCAGCAAAGATACATTCCCTTACAACACCCTGATCCCACTCAACAAAATCAATTAAAAAGACAATTGAAAGCCCTCTCTAAAATTCTAAAAAAACATGTCATTTCACTTATATAATGATATGGGTTAATTAGCTGAAGTAGTGAAGTGGGAGAATTAATTGATCTTTTTTCTTCTAGGCTGTCCAATCTAGTGTATTGCCGGAAATGTTCAAAAGCACATATGAAGCTATTACGAAGGGAAACCCTATGTGGAATGAGTTATCAGTCCCAGCAACAAAACTGTACTCATGGGACCCAACTTCTACATACATTCATGAACCACCATATTTCAAAAGCATGACCATGGATCCACCAGGGCCTCATGGTGTGAAGGATGCCTTTTGCTTGTTGAATTTTGGGGACAGTATAACCACCGATCACATCTCCCCTGCCGGAAACATTCATAAGGACAGTCCGGCTGCTAAGTTCCTCCTTGAGCGCGGGGTTGACCGCAAGGACTTCAACTCCTATGGCAGTCGGCGTGGCAATGATGAAATTATGGCCAGGGGTACTTTTGCCAATATCCGTCTGGTTAACAAGCTGCTAAATGGAGAAGTTGGCCCAAAGACTATTCACATCCCCACTGGAGAGAAACTCTCTGTGTTTGATGCGGCAATGGTAATACACTGTTTACTTGTGATTTAATCCATCCGTTCTACAAAGAACTTCATTGTTTGTTTAGATTTTAGAAGAGATAAATTTTGTAGGCCACATATTCCTTTCTTTAAAAGGAAAAAGTAGAAGTTTGAAGTTTTTTGGGACATCCAAATAAGTAAAGTGTGTTTCCTCAAAAAAAAAAAAAATAAATAAAAGGAAAGTGTGAAGTAATTTGTAGGCTGGATGGCATATTTGATATGCCTGCGCTTATGCTTCAATTTCCTAATACAAACACATCACTTTCAGAGGTACAAGTCTGCTGGGCAGGCTACCATAATCTTGGCTGGAGCAGAGTATGGAAGTGGAAGTTCCAGAGATTGGGCTGCAAAGGGACCAATGTTATTGGTGAGCCTTTTTCTTTTTGACTCTCAATTGCTTATTTTTCTTTTTTACCCTTTTAAACTTTCCAGTCTCATACAGTCATACCTAAGGGTATGTTTGGATCCTGGAAAATGCCATGAATATTACGGAGTATTTTCTTATACTGTACTTGGTTCAAACTTTAATAATGCAAAGGAAAATGAAATAGGATTAGTCAGTTTTTATATTTAAACTTGCATATATCTAGATTTCATAATCTTTATATAACAGAAATAAATAAACAAATGAGTATCCACAAATATCGGAAGTAAACTTATTGAGTTTTCGTTTGCTTTCACCCACATTTTCTTTCGTTTTTAATTTCCCCCGAAATGAAATGTGAACTGTGTGGTGGAACAGGGAGTTAAAGCTGTAATCGCTAAGAGCTTTGAGAGGATACACCGGAGTAACTTGGTGGGGATGGGCATTATTCCTTTATGTTTCAAGGCTGGAGAGGATGCAGAGACACTGGGATTGACAGGTAAGGAGCGCTACTCCATTGATCTCCCCAGCAAGATCAGTGAGATTCGTCCTGGACAGGATGTTACTGTTCAAACTGATACCGGAAAAACCTTCACCTGCACTGTTCGGTTTGATACTGAGGTAATACTTTTTCTTATCTATATTACCCCAACACATTTAGGATACCCCAATAAAGGGAAAGAAAATTTCAAAATGTTGATTTTTTCCCCATTGAAAAATGCAATGGTAAATAAAATATGGCCTTTCCCAAATTCTCTTCCCATTTGCTTGATTACAATTCTCCATTTCTCCTTATTTTATTTTAAGATATTGAAATAATATCTCTATTGTTTTCCTTTCTACAATAACAACCCAATATAATCCCAACTCCGTGTTGGAGGTTGAGGATCAAGATGTACACAGTCTTACCCTGATTAAAACTGAAAAAGTTATTTTCGTTAAACCCTAGATGCATGTGCTGTATTTACTTCCCAAAACTTCATAGAAAACAAGATGCAATAGAATTTTATCGTATCATTTTAACTTCGTCCATTATGTGCCCGATGCTAAAACATGGGTCATCTGGAAACAGACGCACTATGTTTTAACATAGGGGTTAGACTGCGTACATCCGACCCCCACCCCCGCCCCACAATGGGCGGGAGTCTTTAATGCACCGGGGGTAAATGGGTGATGTTGTTGTATGTGCCCGAAGCTAAAACATTTTCAGTAGCCACTTTTTTTCATTTTAGCTCCTTTGACAATGGAGGGGGTAATGTTTTCCTTTCACTATTGTATGTAGGTGGAGTTGGCATATTTCAACCATGGTGGCATTCTTCCCTACGTTATTCGTCAGTTGACCAACCAATGAATGAACCGACCAACCAACCAAACTACATTTGTCGGAGCGCAGACCCATTGGGAAGGAAATAAACCTGACCACAATTGTTTGTCATTTATTGGTAGCCAATAATTTTTCATTCACACACGTGGTTTTCTGCTGTCACCACTGCAGGCAAGTTAACTCCACCCCCCACCCTTTAATTGCCAGGGAGCATATACTTTCATTATTTTAACTTTTTTAACCCCCTTCGCCTTGGAAAAAAAATTACTTTTCCCACAGTGTTTTGGTGAAACATTATTAGTCTACACTCCACACTTCCCTAAATAAAGTACAAGTTTTGCGTACTTTCCTAAATAACTACCTGTTTAGTTTTACTTTGCTTGTTTCAAATTTTCCATCCTAATTTTGAATCTACGTGCTTATTAAAAGAAAGATTTTGAACAATCGAAGGGAGCATCCCCATCCACAGTCTATTACTATCTAATACGGAGTACATATTACAAATACAAGCGGAAACTGTATGAACCTTGCTAGACTACAAATTCAACAACCTGATAAGAGTAGAAAATGCTTCTTAAACTATAGGTATGATTCTAAGGTTAACGCACATATTCATTTGGTATTTTATTGTTTGTGAGACACTTAGTAGTGTCATTTTTGATGTCATTTGTGGCGAGATTGTCACCGGTGAATCAAAGCACCTTATGTGTAATCTCCTCCGGGACACTTTCCAAGGACGGTTTCCATCCCCCGACTCCGTCCGTATCTCCGCTGCTTTCCCCTAGCTTAACAATGGCTGACAGAAGCCTCCCTGAGGAAGAAGAAGATGCCAGCTCTCCCCCTTCCAAGATTCGCATCAACTCGTCTCGCTTCACCACAACTCTAATCCTCACGACTCTTGTCACCTCCTCTTCTTTCTGGTCGTCGAGTCTAAAAGTAACGGTTTTTCTTGGCTTTGCCTTTTCCGTTGATGAGGTTCCCGACGGATTTCTGTGTTCCATTAAGAGTCGTCCTTCTTCCTCCATCGCCTTCTTCTCTTGTTTTGCACCGCCCTTTCTAGCCAAGCAATTCCCCATGGAGTTCTCCCACTTGTTTCTTTCTCTATCTCCTTTTTGGGGTGCGAGGTTCTTATCATTATATAGTACGAGGAACGAAAAGGCAAGTCCCCGGTAATGATAAAATAATACTCCGTATAATAATTGTATTGCGGAGTAATAATAAAACACTGGGAATTCATTCATTCAGACTAGAAATTTTAACAAAGACGGCAACTGCATCTTTGTTTTGCATCCAACTCGACTTGTTTCATTTATTGAAGTGGGGGCGCTGCCGGGCCACCCAAAGAGGATTACACACACACATGGGTTGGCAATTTGGCATTGCCATTCTATTCTAAAGTGGTTGTGCTAGATGTACACCAAGTGTGTTACAAATATAAATAGATTAGTCTATTTTTCTCGTATAATTGTTGTATGTGTGTATTAGTAACACACTAGGTCTATAAAGATGTGTACACTAAGTTATGTGTCTGTTTCAATTTATGTTGCATGTTTAGTATTCACTTGGTTTATTTTTATTTACTTTCTTTACTTATTTTCATCATGTCACCTTTTGTTTTGTAGAAATTTTGATGTAATATTTATATACTGTATGAATTTTTATTTTTTAAACTACAACCTAATTTTTAAATAAATTAAATTGAAAATAATTTGAGTCAAACTTCATAAGTCAAAACATGTGATCTAATTTGGGACTGAGGGAGTAATATGCATGGCTGTCTTTCGTCATCTTTATATTAGTTAGATAATATGGGCATTACTCCTTTCTTTTACACCCCATATTGGCCAACTAATCTACGATCCCGACAAATCACTTTATTCTAAGGACTTGTTTTCTTTACATATTCTAATTGATTTTGATCTGATTGGAATAAGTTTTGATCTGGTCTTGTTTGATTTGATTGTAGTTTTATTTAAAACTATTTCTGATTTAGTCTAGTCTGATCGATCTAATTTCAATAAGAATAAGTAATAGGTAATAAGTTGAAGAAAACAAGCTCTATATCATCTCTCTTATATTCCCGAGAAAATTCCAAAAATATATGCAAACTTTAAGATTTTTTCCTAAATGAACTTTGCTAGCAGTATAATAATTTTTACTCAAACTCTCACATCATCTTTTCACAGACATTCATATGTGAAAAATTTAATCGATCGCAAAGTCAACTAAATTAGAGAGGTGCAATTGAAGTGGGTATGGGGGATGAGTTTGGGTCAAGCTGGGATGTGGGTTTATCAGGGAATTATGTGCAGAGTAGGAATCGTCAATTTCTTATACCAAACTCATGAGAATCAAGCTCTTCGAGGAAGGGGTTCAAGTGACATTGAATCTTAGTGTCATCTTTCCGATTGGAGCTCTTACGGTGCTCCGTTTGAAAGTTTGACAGACCCACCTAACTTCCGGTAAACCTCTCAACACGGCCCGACCAAAGCCCACCCACCCCCTGCCCCCTTTAGTTACACTCTTACAAATTTAGTTGACTTTAGAGTCAATATTTAACTGTAAAAGTCAACTAAATTTGAGGGTGTAATTGAAAGGAGTAGGGAGTGAGTTCGGGTTGAGCCAAGATGAGAGTTTACCGATTGTACACATTGGGAATGAAAAAATTGTCCCATTGCGTGGCATGATAAGTTCTACGGGAGTGGTCATCCCAAGTCTATTATTATGCTTGAAGTTGTCGCTTCAAATGAGTTGTGGTTTTGACATGCCTTTTTTGGTGTTGTGCGTTCGAACGATATCAATGTTTTTTATCAATCGCCAGTTTTTTACGATTGGGTTAATGAGACTACACCCGACTCATCTTTTGAGCTTAGAGGGAATGCTTTACAAGCGTGAGTTTTATCTTGCCCATGGAATATATCTAGATTATTCCATGTTGGAAAATTTAGCACAAAACTTCCCACAGAATGGAAGCAGCAAACTAGTTGTCCAAGAACAAAGAGAAATCGCAAGCCAAAAACCAGAGATGAGTCCAAATATTGTAACCGGAAAACCGTCTTCACAGAGGTAAAACCACCACAATAAAAATAGTGTAAGTACAACTTAACTGTCTGGAATTACAACACCAATTCTAGACCTACATAAAATTTAGGTACAAAGAAAACCCCTCTAAATTCCCTAGTACAATTGGTAAAACTCTACCAATAACCCACTAGGACCATTTAGAGTAAGGCCCCGTTCCGTTCAACTTATTTTTTCTTATTTTTTCTTATTCTTATTAAAATTAGATCAGATCAGATCAGACCAGATCAGATCGAATCAGATCAGATCAGATCAGATCGAATCAGATCAGATCAGATCAGATCCAATCAGATCAGATCAGATCAGGACTTATTAAAATCAGATCCCATCAAAATTATTATTATTATTATTATTATTATTATTATTATTATCATCATCATCATCATCATCATCATCATCATCATCATCATCATCATCATCATCATTAGTATTGTTCTTAAAAATGAAAAAGAATAAACTTTAGAAATAGGTTAAATAGAAAACTGAGAAAGTAATCCTTAATTATTAGACGTCGGAAAAATTAGTTTTAAAATACATTGACAATGTCAATCTAATTCTACTTTTAAAATATATTTTTATTGCTACTTGTAATTTAAGTTTTTAAACTTTTGATCTTTTATAAGGATGAGATATTTTAATAAAAATACTATCTCTTCTATATATTGATTATCTAAATTTAATTACTTTTTAATGTATATCTAAATTCAATATTTATTCTAATGTATAATTCTAATTTTACAAAAATATAATCATAAAATAAAAAATATTATTACATTATAATATGAATGATTATTCTAATATATTAATTAACTATTTTTATTTTATTAAAAAATAATCATTAAATAAAAAATATTGATTATATTATAATATAAATTATCATTACAATTTTCAAACGTTATTATAAAGTCAAATTAAATTATTGATTTGAAATTTTAAATTAAATCATAATTAATCAGATCAGACCAGATCAGATCAGATCCAATCAGATCAGATCAGATCCAATCAGATCAGATCAGATCCAATCAGATTAGATCAGATCAGATCAAATCCAATCAGATCAGATCAGACCAGATCAGATCAGAACTTATTAGAATCAGATCATATCAGAAAAAATAAGTTGAACGGAACGGAGCCTAAGTATGAAAAACCTTTTTGTATAACCTTTTTCACAAGAGAAAGAAATGACAAGGCTACTAGAAAACTTGGTTTGAGTTGTGCTTACAACCCCGCCAGCCTATACCGAGGCTTTATAAAGGCAAACAACAATGTGCATGAGTGATATTCCTTGGCAAACCAAAAGGAAGACACTTACTTTAAATGAAGGGAGAATAGTAAATGGATTTGAACACACTGACTTTTCCAATGCCCCACTCAACAGTTCCAAAAGCCAAAAAAATTTGGGCAGGACTAAATATCATTTTATACCAACACTCCATAATTGTCAAGTCTTTCTCGAAACCAATGGGTCCTAAACGCTAAACTTACAAAAAGCTCATGAGGTAGCGAGAAAGGATATCAAACGAGCCTTCGACGTGTTGAAGGGTAAGTGGCACATTCTAGATCGTTAAAGTCTCATTCTCAAACGAAAATGAGGAATATAATATACACATGTTTGTAATTTTTCATTACAACCTTGACGAGAAGGTGCCTACGTACAAAGAAATTGATGAAAAAAAGAAATGAAGAAACCGCCAAGAAATTCGAAGCCGAGAGATTCACAATGAACTAACGATGGATTTGATTGAACATATTTTAGTCGCTCAAATAATTAATAATTTCTTTGTAATGTAATTTTTATCTTTTTATTTATTTGTTATTATTCAAATCTTATTTTATTAATGTCATTTTTTATTTAACGAATTATTTTTGTTTAGATTCCATTTATTAATGAACTCTAATTAATTTAATTTTGCAAAATTAAAAATGTAAAACATAAAGATTTGAAGCTACGGGACTTCAAACTTATTTTCAGTGAAATTATGATATAAGTTAAAAGAAGATTAAAATTGATGTGTCAGAAAAAATATATTTAAAATTCTAGTTCCAGCCACAGATTTCAAACCAATTTCCACTCTCTAATGTAGAGTTAAGATCGGAGTATTTACAACCGGCAACCCCAACACTTTGTGTTTGGAATTGTGGGTGGAAAGAAGATGGCCGTTAAATTTACTTAGCTCATAAGCCTCATTTTGTAAGTCACATACTCCAAACATGTCAATACAGAGCACAATTAAACGTGGTGGAACGTGGAATCAAATCTGGACCGTGTTGCGATTCAATAACCCAAACATGTATGTTGACCGTTGTGCTGATCGAAATTAAATACTCCTCCCTCAATCTCAGATTCTTTACCATATTTCGAAGAAAATGTAACATATGATCTCTATTAAAATTATTTTGTTTACAAATGAATTGATAGATAAAAAATACAAATTACACCGTTAAAAAATACATCAAAAGTTCTACAGAATAAGATTCGACAAGAACATTTTGTTTTATCAAATGATCAACAAAAATGAGAAAACAAAAAAAATTATCGAAAGACTGAAATTGTAAACATGACATTCTTTTTTGGGAGAGAGGAAGTACAAAATAAGAAATTACTCTGAATATGAATGAGACATAAAAAAAGTATCAAAATAGGAGCTTCAAGTTATCTTCAAAATAGGAGTTTGCATTGTGATAATGTGATACTGTATATAGACATTTTACAATACTTTTTATATTATATATTGGCATGACTGGTATTGTATATGCATTTTAACTTTTATTTTGAGAATAAAAATATGAAATTCCTTTTTTTATTATATTTACTGCTACTTTAGCTTTTTCTCTACTATTGAGTACATCATACCACATGCTCCATTTGTCCCCTAAGATCGTCTCATTTTAACTTTTTGTTATTTTTCAGAAGAATTGAAAAAGATAAAAATTTATGAAAATACCCTTAATGGAAAAGAGTGGAGTGTATTAAATGAGATGGGTGAGGTGTAATAAATAAAGTAAGTGAGGTAGCTGTGAAGTTTATAATGTTAAAAAAGGTAATGAAAGATCTATGAAAGACAAATAAAAAGGACTAATGAGAAAATATATGGAGGGCGAAGGGAGTACTTCCTATAAACTACACCTTCCATCCTCCATTAATCTTCACATTACACGTTACAAAGTTTGACCGACTTAATTTAATGTATTTGATTATACGTGAAAGAATTAAATTTATATAGAAAAAAACATTAAAAACTCTAAAAAATAAAAGGTGACATGTCTATTATTTAATGAAATGAGTATTAAATATAAGCAAACAAAATAAATTAAATTTGATTATGTGAACCGTTTTTGTGTAAATCTTTGTGGGACGAAGGAAGTATAAAGCAATCGGTCTTTTGAAATAGGAGGTAGAGTAGATTTCAGAATGGAAAATGCTAGGGGTACACCAAAAGTGTACCCCAAACATCCCCCACCCCCTCCATCACCACACAAAAAAGGCAAGAAAGTTTCAAAAAAAAGTAAAAAATAAAAAGAAAATAAAATGAATGGTGTAAGAGAATATAATTGAAAATATAATTGAAACGCTGCGTTTTGCGCTGGCGATGGAAAAATTCCGTCGCTAAATCCGTCGCCAAAAACAGATCTAAAAATGGGAACTCTTCTCAGTTTCTCCGATTTTGCAGACAGAAACCGCAAAGAGTTGTTGTCTAGTTTCGTCTCCTCCGCGACGCCTTCCGCCACCATCATCCGCCGGTCGTTGTCTGATCATCTTCTCCGTCCGCCACCATCAACCGCCGGTCGTCTACTCATCTTCCGTCACCGTCCACTTGAAATCTCAGATTTTGTTTTTCATTTTTTCATCTTTTATTCAATTTCAATTTCTGAATTAGTTTGTTTTTAATTATAATTGTATTGCTTACATTAGGGGTTTTTAAGTTAACATATTTTGTTTATTATTACAAATTTAATTTTAATTTTATAATTATTTTATATTAGGGTTTTTTTCAAAATTTAGTCATTTGTTTTAAAAAAAATTTAATTATATTCTTGAAAGTTTTAGTGAATGAATATCGTGCTTATTAATCATTTATATATTGTAACTTTTATATGAGGAATGAATTTATGCTAATTAATTGTTTAATAGCATATTTTGGATATTATTAATGTTATATGAAGATTGTATATGTATTATGTATGTTATTGAATATTGTGGTTGTTCCATTTGTATTTTTAATGTTTTTTTAATTCTATAACTTAATAGTATGTTAATTTTATTTTTATGAATTTCTAAGAATAGTGACTTTCACAAAAATCGAAATTGGATGTATAAAAGACTTGGTAGTTCTTGTTTTATAAATACAGATTGGGTTTTATAAATACAGATTGAGTTGCACCAAACTTAGATTCAAGTCTGGAATGTGAAATTTTCACATGTAAAAATTTCTATTCAGAATTTCTATTGAATTTCTATTTGTATATTTGTATTAAATGTTGTTAAACAGTATTAGAAGACGGCAAAGTTCTTTGCATCCTCCAAGCAAAACAAGAAAAATCGTCGTGGTGGTGATGAGAATGGCCCTGCTAGGGCCACGCACACCGGTGGTCTATTGTCTTTTCGCGAGTCTCAAGCACGCCTTGTAAGTATTATTAGTAACATTATTTTCATTTAAATGTTTTAACTGACATGTTTACACTTATTTATATATTTTATTATTTTAGGGTAAAAGTAGACAAGCTTTTGACTTGTACTCTTCGTACACACACACATACAAAGAAACATGATGGGAAGACCTACGTCAATAAGAAGGCATAAAAAGTATTAGTAAGTGACAATGAATATATATTGTATATATAAATGGTTAGTTTTCGTTGAATTCAATTGGATGTGAATTCATACTACTCTACGTATTTTGCTTTTTATGTTAATCTATATACATGTATGTTTGGTGTATTGCAGCAAAACTACGAAGTCACGCAGAAGGCAGTTCGAGAATAACGCTTAAATGTGACACGTGACGAGATTTTTATATCTACAGCCGGAGGACATGATGCCAAAAATCGTGTTCATGGTGTTGGAGATCTCGCAGGAAGCCTACCACGAATGCATGCAAGTGAGGCAAGACGTGCTAGCACCATCTCTATGTGAGACCCTCAAGATGATGAGATACGGAGGTTGAAAGAAGAGCTAGACGACATTAGAGCTTCCCAAGTGCGTGAACTATTGTCGATTATAGAAGAGATGACCTGATGAGATACGAGGTTTGCACGCGCTTGTTGAATATTTTATTAGAATTGAAGAACATTATATTAAACTTAAGTTTGATGGTTATGTAAGTGGAGTTAGATTTGATTGTTAGGTTGAATTTTTATAAATATTATTTGAATTTTAATTGTAGTTTGGTGGTTTGAATATTCTTGGTTGTTTGGTATTTTTCATTTCTAGTATTTGTTGTTGTTTGATGATGTGGATTCCTGGACTAGAGCAGGTTGGTATGGATGTTGTGTGAAATTGAAAAAATGGCAGCTTTCTGTATTCGTGCTGTAAAATTGGCGACGGATTTGGCGACGGAAACGGTAGCTAAAACCATCGTTAATCTTAGCGACAGAAATTTTCCCTCGTTAATTCCGTCGCCTCATTCCGTCGCTAATTCCGTCGTAGGCTAGCGACGGATTAAATAATCCGTCGTTAAACTTATTACTAACGAAAAAATAACGACGGAACACAAACCGTTGTTGTTTCCGTCGCTAGGCCGATTCCCTACGGAAATCAGGCTTTGGCAACGGAATAATTCCGTCGCGATTTCAGCAGTTTTTTGTAGTGTAACATCTTCTCATAGAAGAAGAAGGCTTGTTCCACGTTTACAACGACAAGTTCACACAACGAATGTTCAATTTACGAAGGCGTCTTATGCAATTATGACGAAGAAAATGTAAGGTAGTTCGACGTGCTCGAGTGGTGAGAGTGTAATGAGCATATGTTCCCGGTATTTGGAATGCTAGCTAGACATGTGTTGTCTATGTCTGTGTCAATGACCGCTGTGGAGTAATAGTTTAGTTCAAATGACATTTTGATCGACTTCCGAACTAGTCTCAACGCCAAACCACTAGGGACCCTAATATGTAACCGAGATTGGATCTTGATGATGCGTCAATGACAAGAGGCATGGTCCGAGTGTAATACATGGATCCGAAGAACTGCATGGACGCAACAGTGGCGAAGTATATATTTTTATTTGAAATTAATATAATTTAGTTTTTTAGGTGAACTATGTATAATCTTCTTTAAGAGTTTCTTTACGTTTCTTTATCCTGTCAATTTGTTTGAACCGTCACACTATCAAATGTAGTTGTAATATGTGTACTTTCAATTTTCACTATTTTATAAGTAACGATTATATTTAAACAGGTGATTCTAGAATAGAAATTGGTCTATAACCTGACACTATTGAATCCGAGGATTTTAAGACAGAAATTGGTCCAGAATTCATGCCTTGATCAGTTGTGAAACGTTTATTGTCAAATTTTTAGTATAAAAATTACTCTTCTATCCTAAAACGTTATTCTCAGTTACTATTCACACAGTTAAACTTTAATCACTTTATTTACTTATTTTTGTTAGTTATTTGATAAAATAATATGATCTTGTCACTTCTCATTTCGTAGAATTTTTGATGTACTTTTTAACTATATAAGTTTTATTTTTAAATTTTAATCTACAATCAAATAAATTAAATTAGAAATAAAGGCGAACAAACTTTGTAAACAAAAACGGGAAAAATGTTTTAGGACGGAAGGAATAGTACTCCCTCCGTCCCCCTAAGATATTCTCGTTTTGACTTTTTGTGGTTTTTAAGGAGAATTGAAAAAAGGTAAAAGTTTACCATAATACCCTTAATGAAAATGGGTGGAGTGTATCAAATGATGTAGATGAGGTGTAATAAATAAAGTAAGTGAATGTAGTTGTGATATTTTAATTACGGAGTATTAAAAAAAAGTAATAAAAAAATCAATAATAAACCAATAAAACGGATGATGAAACAGCCGGAGTCGTTTGTGTAGGTGAGGCATTGTGATATCACAAATGTGTGAAAAACTGAAAATGATTGTCTTTAAAATAACATTATTTTTGAAATACCTTTAAAATAAGTTGTCAACGATCGTATAGAGTTTTTATGGAGAGGCAGGGAGTATATAAGACCAGTCCATCGTCAACTAGACACCCCGTCTTAAATTCTTTCTTATCTAAGAACGCCGGCCTAACTCCGCCGCCGCCGCCGTGCCCCGGTTCCAGATCCAACGTCCCCTATGGATTCATCAAACGGCTCTGCTCGCGAGCCCCTGATAGGAAGCCACGGAGAAGCTTCATCTCTCCACGCGGAGGCCGGAACCAGCAATGAGCTAGAGAGTATCCTGCTCGATGCAGAAATCCCACGGTGGCAGCGTCTCAAGCTCGCCACCTGGGTCGAGCTGAAGCTCCTCTTCTACATCGCCGCTCCGGCCGTCGTCGTCTACATGATCAACTACCTAATGTCCATGTCCACCCAAATCTTCTCCGGCCACCTTGGCAATCTCGAGCTCGCCGCCGCTTCCCTCGGCAATACCGGCATTCAGATCTTCGCTTACGGTCTCATGGTACGCCAATTTCACTTATACTCAACCATTTCCCCCCGATTGATTTCTTCCCCTTATTTTGACCCAATTTTTGAAATCTGTTCATCGGAAATGAAATCCATCTCTGTATATCCTGAATAGCTGGGAATGGGGAGTGCAGTGGAGACTCTGTGCGGTCAAGCGTTCGGAGGAGGGAGATACGAAATGCTCGGAATCTATCTCCAAAGATCGACAATACTCCTGACAATAACCGGACTCCTTCTCTCCCTAGTGTACATATTCTCGGAGCCGATCCTGGTCTTCCTCGGACAGGCGCCGGACATAGCCTCGGCGGCGGCGGTGTTCGTGTACGGACTAATCCCGCAAATCTTCGCCTACGCGGTCAACTTCCCCATCCAGAAATTTCTACAGGCCCAGAGCATCGTGGCGCCGAGCGCCTACATATCCGCCGCCACGCTGGTGGTCCACGTCGTCGTGAGCTGGCTGTTGGTGTACAAGGCCGGCCTGGGCCTGTTGGGCGCGTCCCTGGTGCTGAGCTTGTCGTGGTGGGTGATCGTGGCGGCGCAGTTTGTGTATATAGTGAAGAGTGAGAGGTGCCGGAAGACATGGACGGGGTTCTCCGTCCAGGCCTTCTCCAGCCTCTGGGGTTTCTTTAAATTGTCTGCAGCTTCTGCTGTTATGCTATGTTTGGAGACCTGGTACTTCCAGATTCTTGTTTTGCTGGCGGGTCTTCTTGAAAACCCGGAATTGGCCTTGGATGCACTCTCTATTTGGTATGCCATCATCTTCTTTAACTTTATATGCATATTTACAAACCCTCACTTAGCTTACAACATCCACAAACAGACAGTTTCAGTTCTGCCAGAGAGTTTCAGCCAGGGGACAAAAATTTGAATAAATAAATAAATAAATAAGACCTGCAGAACAAAAAACAATCTGAAGTCCCATTGAGTGGTAATTTTGTATTGATTTTGGCATCCATCTTCTGACAATTTTTA
This sequence comes from Cuscuta campestris, assembly GCA_900332095.2. Lineage (NCBI taxonomy): Eukaryota > Viridiplantae > Streptophyta > Magnoliopsida > Solanales > Convolvulaceae > Cuscuta > Cuscuta campestris. The sequence goes on from OOIL02000218.1 coordinate 887,258, forward strand.
GATTTAGACATCTAGCATTTTGGAAATTCTACCCAACGTTAGATTTTCGTGCTAGCGTTACAAAGTTAATCTGGACAATTAAAAATAATCATCCAAATGCTAACCATAAACACCGTTTCCAAACAAAGCCTTTGATACAACTTTCTTAAGATGACTCAAACTCGAGATGACACCAGTAAATGTGTTAAGTGAAGGGTGTAACTCAGTTTAGTAGTGAATTAAACTCTTTCGATCACGACTTTGCCTTCACAACTCACACTAACAATGACAGTGTTCATTGTCACTGCTTGTTTATGTGAAGGTGGGGCACTATATATAGAATGGTTGCCCATATTGTGGGAGTTATGAGGGACTAGACTAGTTTAAGAGTGTATATATATAGTACCATGATTGGTACAAGTTTCTCCATTTTGCAATTTCTGTTTTGTAGTAATCATCCAGAGTGGCAATGCATAAGCAGGAAAATTGTCATTGTCTAGCCCTCCACCTCTTTTTGTTTTCAAATTTGGTCCTTGATCTTTTTTCTTTTCTTTAATTTGTTGTCTAGAGACTAGGATTATACATAAAAAAAGGTCGAGTACATTTCAGAAATGGTCCTTTTTACATGAGGATTTTCCACATTTAGCCTATTATATAAATAAGTACTCCTAGTGGTCGTACGTATTTGGGAACACCTCCATCTGAGGTCCTCCATTTCACCTTCTGTCAGTTAACCAGTAAAGTTGAATAGTAAATCCCAACGAACGGGCTACATATTTGGGAAAACGCCCATCGGTGGAATTAACTTCATTTACAATGGATATATGCAGAAATTTACTAAACTTAACAGTCAATTATTTGAATGTTAAACAGACCTCTGGTGGAAGTGTTTAAATACATAGGACCAGTAGGAGTATTTGTTTGTATAGACTAAGCATGGAAAACCTCAATTACAAAGGATTAATTATGGATTTTACTCATAAAAGTGTCACTACGAAACCTACCATTAAAAAAAGGGTCGAGGACTAAACAAACCAATGTTCCAAGAAAATCACCCTGATTCTAAATTTAAGTGTAGTAAGTAGTAATAATGTAATATATTCTCACAATATTACTTTAACCTCTGTTGGAGGCTAGCTAATTCTTGGAAAACGTTTTAAGTAAATGAAAATTACAAGAGAATGAAATATGTTCCAAAAACAGATATGGTTCATGTGTTCATAAAAGATGTCTTGAAAAACAATCATGGCACATAGTAACACTCTTCACTTTTTTCTTTTTGTTAATTTAACTTTAAGCATCACGTGTATGTTCTAACTTCTAATTCATTTTTGTTGTTATTTTATCCATTTATTGATTTATTTGCAGTACAACTATCTCAGGATGGGTATTTATGATATCGATTGGATTCAATGCTGCGATAAGGTTAGAATCAACATACTTATAAAGATACACACACAATGTGTGTGTGTGTGTGTGTGTGTTAATGTTATGCAAAGCTGAATATACTATGGGATTGTGATGGATGACAGTGTGAGGGTGAGCAATGAACTGGGAGCAGGGCATCCAAAATCCGCTGCATTTTCAGTGGTGGTTGTCAACGTTGTCTCCTTGATCATCTCATTGATTGCGGCCGTCGTCATCCTTTTGCTGCGTGATGAAATCAGCTATGTCTTCACCGGAGGGGAAGCCGTGGCCTATGCTGTTTCTGACCTCTGCCCGTTGCTTGCGCTCACTCTTGTCCTCAATGGGATCCAGCCTGTGTTATCCGGTAAGTAACATTCGACCTCACCCAAATTTTGCGCATGTTTTAATCTTGTTGTCACACAATGATGTGTGACACCCTCACATTATGAACACACTTGTTGAAGGTGTGGCGGTTGGGTGCGGATGGCAAACGTTCGTGGCCTACGTCAACGTGGGATGCTATTACGTAGTTGGAGTTCCTTTGGGATCAGTCATGGGATTTTATTTCAAACTAGGAGCAAAGGTAAATTCTGAAATTTATTTTCCTAATATTCCCAATATATGTGCTTTTCTTAGTTAAGGAATTTGAAAGAGAAAAGAAAGCAAAATGCTATGAAAAACAATTTTTATTGTTTGGTTAGAAAGGAAAAGAAAGGATACAACAACAACAAGCTGAATTAAGGTTGCGTTCTGTTTGTCTGATGTCTGATCTGACCAGATTTGATTTTTTGAAGATCTGGTCCAGTCTCGTGTGATTGTAGTTATATTTAAAGCTCTTTCTAATCTTATGTGCTCTTGTATGATTTGATGATAATAAGAATAAGTAATAAGCTAAAAAAAGAAGTTGAACGAAACACAGTCTATGAGGAGGGAAACCGAATTTTTTTCTATTTTGGTGAGGAAAATGAGATAAAACAATTTTTCTTTCTTTTGCTTCCTAATTCCTTGAACCAAACATAGTGTAGAAGTTGCTTTGGCAAAAACACAAGGTAAAGTTTTCCTAGGTGGTAGTAGTGAGGGTCAAACTCGCGATCTCTCAGTCAGTCATATCAATGAACCAAGTACTCGGGCACATTAAAAACTGAAGTTTGTGGTTGTAGGACGGGGTTCTGAAACTAATAATTTTATGTGGCCCTAAATCAATGTAATTCTTGGATACCGAAGTTAGTTTATGCTGGGTCCAAAGTATATGAAGTGGTTGTTGGGGCAGGAATTCTCACCTAACACAAAAAGACATGAATAGAAAGGGCACTTGTTGGTTTCATCTGCGACCAAATATTGACCTGATATACTCCGTATATATATATATATATGGGCTCTTGGTTATTTTGTAGGGTATATGGTGTGGAATGATTGGGGGGACAGTGATGCAGACTATCATTTTAGCTTGGGTAACTTTCCGTACTGACTGGGCCAAAGAGGTAACTTTTGCTCTTCTTCTTGAACCACACATGACACAATAGGAAATAGGAGCATGCTACATGTATCCAAAAATTTGTATCTCATTTGTACACCAAAGGTGTGCACCAACATTTTGATGGTACACACTGACACAAAGTGTTGGTGCGTTAACAAAAATTAGCATTACACCAATACAAAATGTTGGTGCATTCCTGCGGTGTACAAAATGGGGTACAAATTCTTGGAGTACAAATACTCTCCTTCTCCAAATCTACTCGACATTTTAATTTCACGGAATTTAAAAGATATTGAAAAGTGAAAAGTATTGTTGAAATTCACTCCCTCCCCTTATCTTTCTTTCCGTTTTTCTTTTTGAACCGTCGTTTTTTTCAACAACTAAAATACTTCCTCCGTCCAATCAAGGATTTTCCTCCTTTTTTTTAATTCGTCCCAAATAATTTTCCCCCTCTTTCTGTTTTCCTTTTTTTTTATAAAGAAAAGAATGTGGTCTAAAATATTTATCTCTCGTCTAAACAAATACTGGGGTATTAACAACTCACTCTTCACTATTAAGCTATTTTTTTCAGCACTTTTCTTAATTTCCATGAAGTCAAATGAGAATTACCTCACCATCTTTTCTAAGTATTTTATTATGTTGAAACACCTGCGCAGGTTGAAGTAGCCAAGAAAAGATTGAATCAATGGGGCGCAGGGAAAGAGCCTCCTCTTTTGAAGAACTGAAAGGGGCGCCCGTGTACCTATACTATACATCCGGATGTATGATGTTTCGCGTACATCCGCTTGAATACTCATTTTCGAATAACTGAATACTCATTTACGATTATAATTGAATTTTAGAAAAATAAGTATTCAACTACTCCAAAATGAGTATTCCATTTTTCGAAAAATGAATATTTAGTTGCTCGTAAATGAGTACTCAGGACGGATGTACGGGAAATATCGTACTACCGGTTTTACGGTATATATAGCTTCGTATGCCACTGTATTATTATTCCATCTTCGTCGAAAAAAGCCAGTTGAAATTTGTCACTAATAGGTGCCCATTTTTCATCCCTATCCTTCGAATTGTCAAAGGTTAGGGGTTAAATCAGCCAAGGGATTGGGACCAGCAAACGTGTCAAGGGATGTGCAATATTTTTACTTTGTGTATTGTTTTTTTTTTTTTGGAAGGATTACTTTGTGTATTGTTGTTCTTAGTTTATTTGAAAATAAATTCACGTTGTTGGTGATTTTCTTTGACTGTCACAACTCACAAGAAATAAAGTACCTTGGGAAAAATTGGATCAGATAATTTTTCTTGGATTATCATAATTACTCTGTCCCAATTAAAATATTCAGTTATTATTCCAGGGTTATTCTAGGGCCATCAAAAGATCGATGTCGGTAAGACCGAGTCTATTTCCATAGGGAGTTGTATTAAATTGTGTTTACAGAGTACAAAAATGCGAGAATAAATATAGAAGAGTTTGGGACTAGTCAATTACAATTATTCTTAGAATTAAGCAGCTTGGTTCAACTAATGGCATTTGGAAGGTCATTAGCTTCTAGGTGCAAGTACCCTATATATCTTGCATACATTTAGAGTTCATCCTATTGATGCCAAGACTCCTAAAAAGACACCATTTAGAAGGGGTATATCTATATTTCAACTAGGCTAAATGTTAGTTCTATAATACGAACTATGTTTCAATGTATGCTCTATTATCATATGAATCTCAAATAATGCAAATGAATAATGATACTCCGTATATGACAACCATAATCAAAGCACAATAAGAACAAGAACAAGAACAAATTACAATAGTACTATTGAGCTAAGAATCGAGGTCTAATGGCAATTACAAGACACCGTCCCTAACTTTAACACAAGTTAGCACAACATAATGTGGAATACATTACCAAATTAGAGTTAAGAAATGAAATTACACGAAGCAAGTCCAAATTTGAAGTTGGAGCTCTTCTTCCTAAAAGAGGTACAGGTGAATGTATACTTCGATCAATGCTTTAACTTTTGAGGGAGTGTTAAAGAATTTAGAAGAAATATAGAATTAATGAGTACTCCTCCCGTAAGGGAAATTACAAAATTATCATAAACTTGACAGTACATTAATTACAGTTAATAAAATGACTAATCTGAGGAAGAATCTCAATTATAGAGGACCATCTTATCCATTACTTTTTATGAAGAACTAAATTGGGAAAAACCTTCTTAGAAAGCACTACTTTAGGGATTTACTCTTTTGACAATGTACTCTAAGTTTAGACAATGAAAGATATCAAAAAAGTCTTCCACTTAACAACCATTTATCAAACATTTTTGATGGATGACTAATAAAATAATAAAATCTCAAGTATATGGGAAATATATTAAAGTAGGAGTGCACATTGAAAATATACCAAAACCGAAGTTTCATGTTTTTATTTTTAAAATGAGAGTTAAAATGATATACAATGTCAATGATGTTAATATAAATGTCCATATATAGTATTTCATTATCACAGTACAAACTTTTATTTTGGAAATAAATATATGAAACTTTTATTTTGGTACTTTCTCTATGTTTTAAATCTATTTAGGGTGATTTCTTTAATTATAGAGTATTCCTTTCATCCCAAAATAAGACTCATGTTCAATTTACGATATTTGATTGAGGTTATTTTCAAATCAATATAAATAAAAAGTGGTGTAGAACTAAAAAATAAAAATTATATATTAAAATAGTACATTAAAAGTTTTACAAAAAATGGTGAAAAGATTATTTCATTAATCAAATGATCATAGAAAATGTATAAAAAAAAGTAATCTTAATTTGATATGTGAAAAATAATTAAGTCTTTTTCAGGACGAAGGAGTAACACGTAGGTAAATTGATGCTTATTTGAAGTAATAAAACGGGGTAATGCCCAATAATTTCATTGACTTATGAAAACGATTCTTATTAGATTAAAGAGCTAATTAAATTTTTTTATGTTATAACTTATAATGCCTAATCAATTTATTGATTTATGAAAGCTCTTTTACCTGGTTAAATATTTTCTTGAGAAAAAAAAGGGTAGCGTATAAATCCAAACAAATCCAAATGCCAAATAGAATAGTAAATGCAGCTTCATTCCCCTTGCAAGGCTAAAGAGGTTCGATCAACAAAAGAGAATTCAAAGCGACTTGCCAAAGTAGATACAAGCAAAACGAACTTCCTATTGCAATTTATTAAAAGCATATATATAGGCATAAAGATCCATTATATTCAAGAGCTTTGAATATCAGCAGCAGCAGCATTGCTCCACACCTATCGGTCATGAAACCTGCATTCAATTTGCTGGTTCGAATTTCACAAAGCCGATCGACAGAAATGACATCTCAGGATCATAAGATGAATTCATGAACAAAGTGAAGGTAGATACAGACCTAACAGCTAGCTTCCTGGTCGGAGCCCTCCTTCATATCAGAAGTGTGCACGGATTCGCTGGATGACATTGTTAATTCAGATGAAGCTCCATTACTCTGCAGAAGGGAAGAAACCGAAATTCGAGTCACATACTGGTACAAAAGAAGATACAGATTCTACATAATTGAATTCAGATGCTATAATGGAGTCAATTAGGAGATATTATTAGAGGAGAAGTGCAGACATTCTTCTTGAACTCTTCCATAGCACTTCCATACTGAACCTTCAGCTGTGATGCCTTTTCCACATATGGAGCTTTCTCCTAAAAAGTGCAGGCATATAGAAAACGTATAACCAATGGAAGTATGCTTCTGATCTAATTAATCAACTGTTTTGAGCAAAATTAAAGCAAAACTAACAATAAGGCATTGAGACTACTCACAGAGTCAGACATCAACTTCCATTTATCACCACCAGCTTTGGAAACCTAAAATGAAATTCAAGAAATTTAGAATCACTTAAAGCAAAAAGTCATCGCCTGAGTGAAAAAACTATGTATCAACAATGAAATGCAGCAGAGTATATTTGATAAAGCTTTTTAGATTAAATATCACATATGAGTGTAAACACCAGCAGATCTATGCAAATACAATTGCGAGAGAAACTTAAGTCAAAGCATTAAAAGGTCTCACAGCAGCTACGGATTTGTTGTCCGGAAAATTCTCCTTGTAACTCTTGCGGAAATCGCTCCTGTATAACCATCAACCGTAGCAAACAGCAATAGCCGGAAAAATGAAAATCAGTCGGTGAAAATACAGATTAATTAACACGGACGGAAAATCGAGTGAAAACATCGATCGAAGTCATGATACGATTTGAAATAAAACGACATACATGAACACCAGGTACGCAGAGAGAGGACGCTTCGGAGCTCCAGGAATCTTATTCGCTTTTCCCTTCTTTGTTGCGTCCTTGTTAGCTTTGCCGCCTTTGCACTTCTTCGTGCAGCTTCTCAAAAAAAATGAAAGGAACGTCAGAAACAGGCGAACAGCGAGTATACAAAGCAGACGGCAAAGTACTCGGAAATCAAACTTAAATTATGCCGAGATCTGGAAAACGGAACGATCAATAGAAGGAAACTACTGCAAATTTAAAGGTTAACATTCTCCAATTGACGAATTAAAAGGAACTCTGCTCGTGAAATCAAATTGCTGCCGGCGAACAGAAAACAAAAAGGATCGTACACATTCCGATGAGATGTATTTGAGGAGAGAGAGAGAGAGAGGCGAAACGTACTCAGATTCGAGCTTCTTCTGAGCAATGGAGGTGGCCTTCAGTCCTTTCATGGCGTCGTCTTCTTCGCTTCGTCGAGAAAGAGCAGAGAGGAGAATTTGAAAGTTTAGAGAGAAGTTTAGATCGTGCGAAAAAAGTGAGACGAAATCGTTAGCTCGTGGGGTATGGGGCTATTTGTACTCGCGGAATTTCACAGCAGGGGGATTACACGTCACCTGCTCACGAGTAACGATATCCCTTTTTTTCAGTTTTGGCCCGTAAAAGAAAGAAAGTGGACCCACAAAAATTGTTCCCAAAATAAAATCATTCTCCAAAAAAGGTGAAATCGCTCACCCCGAGCGTCCCTCACCCCCGACCTGACGGGATTGTGAGAGGAGGTAAATCACGGTGACCCAAGCACAACACTTAGCTAGACCATATCCTAGTGCGCACCAGAGACTCCCCCCATTTTTCAGAGGTAGTCGCCCCCACATTGGTCGCTGCCAGGTTTCGATCCTTGGTCATTCTCCAAACTTCACCAAGTGTTTGCCACTTGGGCTACCCGTACGGGTTCCCAAAATAAAATCATGTCGTATAATGGGAAGGACTCCGAAGGAGCGCGACGAGTTGACTGTCGTGGCAGGAGGGTCTGACCGGCGCGTGACCTCTATGACTCCATGTCCATAGTATGTTTATGTCCCGCTTAATCATGCACAAATTTTGAGAATTTACTTTATGAGGATAATAATTTAGTCTTGGACTATTAAGAATGATGTCATGAGGAAAACCTCTAATGTATTTCTTGTGTGAATATAATGAACAAGAAAAGACTATAAATAGTGAAAGTATCTTAGCTGATGAGATTTCAAGGAAAATTAATATTATAAGTACTCAAATATCTTAGGTTCTTAGAGCATCAGCAGCGACATGTCAAAAGAATGCCATGCCCTGCCACATCAGCGGTGGAGGCATGGCGCGAGGCAATCCAGGAGCATTCCACCCCACCTATCGTGCTATCTGCGAGACATTATTATTATTTATTAGTTTCGTAATTATTATTTTTATTAATAATTAACATTATTAGAGTATTTGAGAAGGAAGATTGAAGAATCTTCTTCTTTTCAAACAAGATTGAAGAGAAGATTTAAAATAGAGGAAGCAGTGAGACCAATCTAGATTTTCACCTTAAGTCCGACAAGGACACAACGGTGGGGGTCTAGTTCATCCCGACATAGATTCTGGTGGAAGGCTGTGAAACTATTGGATGCTCGACTAGTCGACCTACTCTGCACGACGAAGAAGGTTGTAGGCTCTTGTTGACAGATGAAGGAAACAATGGAGCTAGTAATATGTTTGATTCTTCATTTTTTGTTTTCTTTAATTAAGATTTCATATTTTTAAATGTCAATAATTACGAACTTGAATATCCAATATCATATAAAATGGGAGAATGATTTTTTTATGATAAAATATACGAAGTATAAGCGAAATAATTTTTTATTATTAATATGGAGTATATATTTTAAAAACTAAAAACACAAACTTACTTGTCATTGCAAGACTTGCCATTCAAGTCATCTGCCACTGCATGACTAGATTATTTTTTATTGGTCGAAATGTAACACGTGGCATTTCATTTTTGCCTTGCCATTCCTCGTTCTCTTAGCAATACAAGAGTTCCATAAAAATTGGAGTACTCAGTAAAATTATGAGTACAAGGAAGAAAATGTTATTGAGTACTCCGTACACCATAGTTAATTCGTACCAGCAAACTATTTTCATTTTTCTCTCTTCTCATAAAAATAAAATACTTTTAGTTTAAATTAAAATATTCATTGTACCCCAATTAATTATAAACTATATATTACATCATATTTCCCCCGTACCAAAACATTTATCATATTATGCAAAATGAATTGAAATTTCAACTTTTTTCAATTCAACTTATTTAACGATTGATATAAAAAAAATTATATATTTCAAAATTACGTCAAAAGTTCTCCAAATAAAATATAACAATAATATTTTACTTTATAAAAAAATTGATGAAAACATATAAATAAATAAAAAAAATCATAATTTTTTAATTGCGACATTCTATAGAGCTGTTCCATTGCAATGGACCCTATTCACGCTAGTAACGGTACGGTACCCCTGAACCCGTGGCAAACCCACTCACTCCGTGCGACCCGAACCCACCCCAACCCTTTCAATTTTATGCTCTGTAACCAAATCTACTGAGTTTTGGTGGGATTCGAACTCCCCACCCCACATTTGCAGTGTTCAACATTTTTTCCACAAATCTGTTCTTTCACTTCGAAAAAAAACGACATGGGAGATCTGACGAAGCTAACTGACTGGGTACTGTTCATCTTCTTCCTCTTGATCGCGGCGGTGGCGCCCCTGTTTGATGCCCAGTGTGTTCTTCCACGACACCTTTTCCCGACGTTCGCGGTGGACCTCAAAGCCTGGTACACCCGAGAATACGGCGACTATTTGGTTTCCGAAAAGCCCAATTTCTTTGTGGGACTGATATGGCTTGAGCTCCTCTTCGCATGGCCTCTCTCTGTACTCAGTCTCTACGGGATCGCCGCCGGTAGATCTTGGGTCAGCACCACCTGCTTGCTCTATGGCGCCTCCACTCTCACTTCCATGGTAAATTACCTAAAAATTAATTTTCCCCAGTCTATTTGTTATTCTGGTTGCAATCTTCATTATTCGTGATACCTTTTGATTTAAGATGTTTGGATGAAGCTATTTTTAACTCAATTTGTTCGAATATCGCCATAAAATTAACAGAAGATATGGGTTGAACTTTGAATAGTGAACGAAAACCTTATTTTGGGACAGAAAGATTATGTCTTGATGAATATTGTTCTATTTCATTAATTATTGAGATGAATTTATTTATTTTCTCGGAATATTTTGATCATGTTGCCCTCGTTTTTGTTTCAGGTTGCAATTCTTGCAGAGCAAACACAGTCCAAGAGAGCATCAGATAAGTTGCTGATGATGTACTACCCGTTCTTGGGATTTGCCGTTTTAGCAATGCTTCGCGGTCTCCTCCATGTTAGCAAAAGACCCGTTGTTGCCTTAAGCAGGAAAAAGAAGAAGGCTTGAATCTTTAGCCTCAGAAAACTGAGAATGATCAATTCGCATCCATGAATTGGTACTCTCTCTTTTTAATGGGCTTGTTTATGTTTTTAGTCCTGCAGAAATAAGTTAATTGTTTTGTTTTTTTCGTACTTCTCGAGTTATTCTGTTTACTTGCTTCATTGTGATTAAGGGGCTGTTTGGCAACTTCTGAATGGGTAAGTGCTGAACCAGTAAGAGGTCTGAACCATTAAGAGATAGTATATTGCTTAACTATTCAGAGGTAAATGTCTGATCAATTCAGATAAGAGGTCTTAACCATTCAGACTCTGTATAATATTTAACCATTCAGAGGCAAATCTCTTAACCATTCAGACATCTGAACCATTAAGAGGCTGAAACAAACAGTCTGAACCATTAAGTGCTGAACCATTCAGACATCTGAACCATTAAGAGGCTGAAACAAACAGCCTAGTTTTCGTTTTAGTTTCTCCCTAACTATCTGTCTAGAAATCAAGATTTTGTCGAAGCAAAAGCGTAGACGGGATTGAAATGAAGCGCAAAAGTAAATTAGGCATTGTAAGAAATCGTGACCCAATCCCACAAAGATTATTGCACTTTATTCATCTTCTTCCTGATTAGCTTCCTGGGTGGCTGGGTGGGTTGATGTACTGTTACATCCTTGCCTTTGCAACCACCGTGCCGCCATCCCCCATGTTCGTTGTTCCTTGTCTTGTCCATGTTTCTTGAAACTGCTCCTCGGTCACTCCTGCATTCACAACTCATCAGCAATACTTCTAGAGAAAGTCATTGAAATCAAGAATGTTTTTTTACCTTTCCCCATGGCAGCAGTGGAGGTGATGCCTCCCTGAACAGTCCTGAGAACCCTGTCGTAGTAGTTAGCACCGGACCATTTCTGATGAGCCAGCGTGTCAACTCCGTGCTTCCGTTCTTCCCTCTGTATCTTCTCCACATAAGCCAGCATCCCTCTTTTCGCGAAATCACTGGCGAACGTGTCGACAATCAGGGCATTGGCATGGAAGCCAGCCAGAGTGATGAACTGCCAGCAGAACCCAAGCTTCGCGATCCTTGGGATGAAATCTTTCATCTGGTCATCACTCATTCCTGATGCATCCCAGTTGAAGGACGGCGAGAGATTGTATGCCAACATCATCTCTGGGTTCATGGACTTCACTCCCTCTGCGAATTCCGTGCACTCCACCAGGTTAGGGCTTGCTGTCTCCATCCAGATGAGGTCTGAGTGTGGGGAGAACGCCCGGCCTCTGACAATTGCGGCTGATACTGACCCTTTGAACCTGTAGAACCCTTCTCTGGTTCTGGGCAAGTCCCAATCCCAGAAGAGGTTGTTGACTCCCAGTGTCAATGCTAGTTCCCTGCCCTGTTCATTCGACATGCATTTCTCATAGCTTGAATGCCTCTTCCACTCCATCAGTCTCCTCTGTTTTTCACTTTCCCCAATGTTCATCCTTCCAATCACGTCGCTCACGCATTCCGCGAAGGTCTTCAACTGAGCCATTGATAGCCAGTTGTCCTCAATGGCTTGGAGCTCCGGCCCGGTTTTTCCGGCAGCCATTGCCTCGGCCATGATCGTCGCCAGACCCTTCCCTTTTAGTCTCGGATTCGTTACCCCCAAAATGAACTGGTGGTCTCTGGTGTCAACGTTGGTTTGGATCAACGTTGCCGCCACCGCGTCAGTCCGTGCCACCAGGACGGTTTCGGTTCCCATGATGTCAAACTGCAGCCTGGCTGCCACTAGCCTGTTGATATGCTCGCTCACAGCAACCAATACCTGATGATATATACAAGAGAGAAACACCTAACCAGGACTAAAACATGCTTCATATATCAAAATAGGACTTTCAAAGGTTTTTATGAAGATTTTACTACCTTCCCTGCCATATGTCCACACTTCTTGGTAACAGAGGACTGGTCCTCGATATGGACTCCGGCCGCGCCGCGCTCCACGAAAAGCTTGCAGAGCTTGACGGTGGCGGTGGCGCCGCCGAAACCGGTGTCTCCGTCGGCAATGATGGGCTTCAAGTAGTCAATGAAGGGAGTCTTGGCCCTCTCCTCCCTGCCCATGTTCATCCTAGCCTCCCTCTGCTTCCTGTCATGGTACTGCTGGGCAAAGAAGAGATGCTGAACCTTGTTGGGGACGGTGTCGTAGGGGTAATCGGCGAGGTCGGGGCCCGGCTCGTTGGAGGTGGTGTGAGTGGAGGAGCACTGCCAGCCGGAGACGTAGACCGTGTCCAAGTACTTGGCCATCATCGTGACTTGGACCGGGTCAAGGGCACCAAAGGTCCTAGAGGCTGTCCCATTCGCCTGGTGGCTCTTCAGCGTCCGCCATAGCTTCTTCGCCATCTCGTTTGACCCGTAGGTTTGACTCAGATGTCCCCGTAGTGCCACCACGTCTCTGGCGGTGTAGGGGCGGCGCGTCAGCTTGAACCTCTCGGAGTTCCACCATGCTTCCACCTCTGCCACCTCCGCGTCGAATCTCCTCTCTTCTTCCAATATCTGTTCACCAAAAAAAATGCAGTCATATAACTGGCTGATATATAAATTTGATCAAAGTCTGGGTATATATAATATGTACCATTGAAGGTGCAGAGAAGTGGGGAGCCATAGACAGAACTCCAGATTTTATTTATTTTTTTAAATTTTTTCTTTAAATGTATATATGAGTTTATGGAACAACTAGGATTTGTATTGGATTGTGGAAGGACGTGCATGAATTTATAGAAGAAATATTTATAGAGATGGCATTTCTTTTTTTAGATAGAGTACAAGAATGAATGACCACATCACATTATATTCCCATGCACGTTACTGGAAATTGGAATTATCTCCCAAAAATAATGGACATATATTAAAGTAATTAATACTCCCTCCGTCCCATAAAGTATTACCCATTTTGACTAAAGTTAAAATTAAGGGAGAGATAATTTTGTGTTGACTTTCCAAAAATACCATTGATGTGATGAATAAAAGTAGGGTGTGATGTGCAGATTATTAGGAAAAAGGTATGATGTGATAGGTAGGGTTTGAAAAAGTAAGGGGTAAAAGTGGTTTTTTAATAGAAATGGGTAGGAGATTGTGGGACGCAATTTTTTTGAAACGTGTAAATCTTTTTAGGACGGAGGGAGTATATAACAAACACAGCCTTATCGGCCAGCTCGTGAAGATCGATCGAGGCCATGGCAAATCATTCTTCCATCGTTTCAGCCATGTCCATAATAATGCATATAGTTATTGTGTCCATAATTGTACCTATACTTTTGTTTATGTGTGCGTTTTGATTGATTATTTGATAAAATAAAATATTCTTATCACATCTTGTTTTGTTAAATTTTTTATATACTTTTATAATATATATAAGTTTTATTTTTATTTTCTATGCCAATATTTATATAAAAAAATTTTAAAAAAAACTTAAAATTTTGTTTTGTTTTGCGTAAAATGTTAAATACTACGTATTTTGGGATGGAGGGGATATGATGTTAGTTTGTCGTTTTCCTGGTTATGATTCATGATGACGTGGCAATCTCTTTGTGGTTACGTGCATGTACACGTTATGGGCTAATTGGATCAGCTTTGTTATAGCAATTACTCTAACTTTCTCACATAGGCCAAAAATTTAGAGCAATTTTAAGATGGGGTTGCTTCGGCCCAACTAGAAGTGGACATAAGTTGGGCGATTCATCGAAGCCCGAATGCCCAACTATTGGCTTGGACAAAAGATAAGCCATGAAGTTTGGGTCTTAGACACAAAAAAAAGCATGTGTTAAAGAGTATCCCATATTAAAAAAGTGTGAAAGAAATAATGGGTATATAAACTAGTTGAACTAAGTAATCAATTTGATTCATTTTTTTAATGTAGTTTAACACAAGTGTCTTATACCCCAGTCCAGTGCTCCGTACCCCATTCTAAATTTTAACATGGCATCTGAGTAAATTTTGGTCCACCTTGTTTGTTAAGGTGTCCGTCTAGACGTTCATTCCTAGCGGTCCGTTAATCTTTAACCTAGTTATCTGTATGAAGTATGCACTTAATAGCCTGTGGCCCGTTGAACCCGATTGCTCGTATGAAAGTTCATACCCAGCGGCTCTTGGTCCTTCAGGTGTTGGCGCTCAAGAAATTCAAGGGGATGAGAGTCCATTTGTAGGTGGTCAACCAGTTATTCAAAATGACTCGGTCGTCCACTTGAGGGGGAGTGTTAAAAAGTATCCCACATCGAAAAAATATGAAGAAAATAATAGATATATAAGCTTTTGAGTTGAACTAAGTAATCGATTGGATTCAAATTTTTTATGTAGTTTAATCCAAGTATCTTATTTAACTCAGTCAATTTAAGAAATGGGACCTTGGGACAATACGTTGGGCAAATTAAAAGCCTCTTCAAGCCCAAGTCTGTCCGGCCTTGTTTGATACTCCCTCCGTCCCACTATATTCGTCCACTTTTAAACTTTTGAAACTGTTCATCTAAGCACTTTGACTCATCAAATTCTCTCAATGTGTAAGCCTAAATATAGTCATGTGTGATCTTGTTTGATTTGTCTTAACATATAGATTATTAATATATAATTTATATAATTTTTTAATATACAAATTATAAGATAAAATGGATTAAAGAAGTGTATTGGATGGTGTGCAAAAATGAAAGTGGACAAATACTCTGGGACGGAGGGAGTATATAGCTTTTGGGTTAATAGTTAGTTGTTTGACTATACATGGCTGGTTTGACTAGTCAAAAAGCTATGTGTTTGGATTATGGCTTTCGAAGTTGGCATCTCGGCTCCAAAAGCTGAAATCTTTAACAGCCCGACGGAGCAGCAGTTTATATTTAGGGGGTGTATTCAATCTGGATTTTTTAAAAAAAATTTTAAACTTTAAAAAGTTAATGGATTTAGAAATCCATAGACTCCATGCAAAGTTTGACCTAGTTTTTAATGGATTTATCTAGATTTTGGAAGTCTAATGAAAGTCTGCATCACAATCACCTTCATCATCGAAGGAGGCCAAAGAGCAGCGAGTGTTGAGATAATCTGAAATCATTCGTCAGAATCTGTAAAAGGAAAGAATATATCTTTTAGTATATATTTTCGTATAGTAGTTTCCTTGTATTAGTAGTTTACTTGTATAGGGATTTCCTTGATTTCCTTTCCTTGTTTGGTTAGAATTCTCGGCTTGTGAGAATCTATATATTCGTGCCTCGGTTGTAAATTGGAACACACAAAAATACAGAGAATTCTCTCCCAAAATAATTCTTTCATGGTATCAGAGCCTAAAACCTAAAATTTCCGTAGCCACTGTTCTTGATCGACCGGCATCGCGTCCATCGGTCAAAAACCTGCTGCTGCCACCAGACGCCGGAACGGTCGACCGTTAGTGACGAACGGTCGAGGTCATCGACCGTCCCGACGACAGTGGTTCTTGATTGCTGCTGCGTTTTTGCCCTACTTTTGATCTGACGTCGGCTATGTCCGAGGAGGTGAACATGAAGATTATTTCCAACAAAAAGAACGAGGAACGAGAAGAAGAAGAAGTTGGGGTGCGTCGTCGACGTATCTCTCCGTATGACTTATCCCCGAGCGATAATCCGGGTATGATTTTGACCCATGTTGTTCTGAAAGGGGATAATTATGATGAATGGTCCAAATCTCTGCGTTTGGCTCTTCGAGCACGCAAGAAGTTTGGATTTGTTGATGGAACAATAGAGATGCCTGATCCTGATTTGGATGATTTTGATGATTGGTGGACGAACCACTCCCTGTTGGTCTCTTGGATTCGGAACACGATCGATCCAGCCTTGAGATCCAGTATTTCTTTTGTGGAGAAGGCATCGGCTCTGTGGAGTGATCTGAAGGCTCGCTTCTCTGTCGTTAACGGACCCAGGGTTCAACAGTTGAAGCGGGATTTAGCAGAATGCAAACAGAAGAACCTTTCTGTAATGGAATATTATGGAAAGATGAAGAAACTGTGGGATGATCTTGCAGATTTGGAACAATTCCCAGTTTGCACGTGTAGGAATTGCACGTGCAACTTGCAGGAGAAGCTAGCGGAGATGCGTGAGAAGGAACATTCTCATCAATTTCTGATGGGTTTGAATGATGAGTTGTATGGGACATTGCGGTCAAACTTGCTTGCCCAAGAAACCGTACCACCCGTGGCAAGAATATACAATATTCTTGTCCAAGATGAAACATCACGCAATGGGATGCACAAAGTAGAAAGCAAGGAGACAGGTGCGTCTGTGTTTGCTGTGAAAAACAAGATGGAGGCCAAGGAGCATATGTGCTCTCATTGTGGCAAAGGAGGACATGATGTTGAGGGATGCTACAAGCTCATCGGATACCCGGAAGGGTGGATATTTCGAGACCAGGCTGGAAGAGGAAGAGGGAACAACCGTGGGAGAGGAAATTTCCGCGGTTCAGGAAGAGGAGCGGGACGGTCGACCGTGGGTGCTGGACGGTCGACCGTCACGGGCGGTCGAAGTGAAGTGCATGCAGTTCAGGGCGAAGGGCCGTCTCCATTGCCCAATTTTGAGGATCTGACGTCTGAACAGTGGAATGCTGCTCGTCATGCTCTTTCACTTTCTCCCGTCGATAATTCTCAAAAACTTTCAGGTATTCCGGTATCACCTCGTTGGATAATTGATACTGGTGCGTCAAACCATATGACAGGTGATCTATCATTGTTATACGATGTGGTGGGAGTGTCCCCATGTGAAATTGGTTTGCCTGATGGAAAACGGGCTATATCCGTTCAATCTGGAAAGGTTGACTTAACAATGGCTATGACTTTACAGAATGTGTTGTTTGTTCCAAGTTTGAATTGTCATCTGATTTCTGTGTCACAGCTGACAAAGGATATGAATTGTGAGGCGAAGTTCACCAATGATTTGTGTGTCTTACAGGACCGAAAGTTGAGGACAATGATTGGTGTGGGTAGACAAGAAGGAGGACTATATTATCTAAAGAAGGAGGAAAGGAGAATGGCGTGCAGTGCTACAAAGGAGAATTCTTTTGATCTTTGGCATAAGCGTCTAGGACATCCTTCTTCACATGTTTTATCTTTAGTTCCTGTAGTTGGATCAAATAAGAGTAGTCATAGTCATTGTGACATTTGTTTGCGTGCCAAACAAACTCGTACCAGTTTTCCTATTAGCTTTAATCAATCTATGGATAAATTTGATATGGTACATTGTGATTTTTGGGGTCCTTATCGGACGCCGAGCTTTGATGGATCTACGATGTTTTTAACTATTGTGGATGATTTTTCTCGTGGTGTGTGGGTGTATTTGCTTGACTCTAAGCGTACTGTAGGAAGTGTCTTCAAGCAATTTTGTGCCATGATTGAACGTCAGTTTGAGAAGAAAATAAAATGTGTTCGTAGTGATAATGGAACAGAATTTGAGTGCTTGAATGAATACTTCCAAGAAAAGGGAATTATTCACGAGACATCCTGTGTGTCTACGCCACAACAGAACGGTAGAGTGGAACGTAAGCATCGGCATATTCTGAATGTGGGTCGTGCCCTGAGGTTTCAAGCCGGTCTTCCGATCGAATTTTGGGGAGATTGTATACAAACCGCTGACTCACATTCGTGTCTTTGGTTGCAGATGTTTTGTCCACAATTTGAAGAGAGATGGAGACAAATTTGCACCCAGAAGTATTCCTGGAATATTTTTGGGGTATCCACAAGGAAAGAAGGGATGGCGTGTTTATTTCCCGGATACCGGAAAGATCAGTGTGTCTCGTGATGTTGTGTTCTATGAAGATATTTTCCCTTTCTTATTTTCCACAGGTGAAACACCCAGAGAGGATGCATCAAGGAGCAACTTAGCCATCGATTACTTTGAAGATGCTGAGGAATTATTCACGGAAGATCATATGGACCGTTCCTGGAGGAATGGTCGCCCGCCGGGCAACGGAGATGCAGAAGGGCTAGAGACGGTCGACCTAGTGGACCGTGCCGAGAACCACGGTCGACCGTCGGAAGGGCAGAATGACGGATCCTCAGGAGAAGATTCAACGGTCGACCGTGTCATGGAGGACGGTCGACCGTTCCTGAGGCAGAAACCTGATGAACCAGCAATGCCACAGACGGTCGACCCCGTGGACCGTTCCACGGATGGCGGTCGACCGCCCCCGAGGCAGAAACCTGATGAACCAGCGATGTTACAGACGGTCGACCCCGTGGACCGTTTCATGAATGGCGGTCGACCGTCCCCTTCCCAGCAACAAGTAGAGACATTGGGGCGTAGTCAGAGGGAAAGACGCCCAAATGTGAGACTTGCGGACTATGTTACACATGTCACTGGACCACATAGCGGAGAAAGATGCAGATATCCACTTTCCTCGTATGTCACGTATGAAAAATTCTCTCATAAACACAAGTGTTTTCTCACCGCACTTGATGAGGAAGTGGAACCCACAAATTTTAAAAGGGCATTTCAGGATGAGCGATGGCGGAAGGCTATGCGGGAGGAGATTGATGCACTGGAAGCAAATGGGACGTGGGCGCTGGTTGCTCCTCCACGTCATAAAAAGCCCCTGGGCTGCAAGTGGGTGTACAAAATCAGATGGCAGATGTGGAGAGGTATAAGGCAAGATTGGTTATACTGCGCAATCATCAGGTTGAGTGACTTGACTACAAGGAAACGTTTGCTCCTGTGGTCAAGTTGACTACGGTACGCACTCTTCTAGCTGTTGCAGCTGCGAAGGGTTGGGAGTTGCATCAGATGGATGTACATAATGCTTTTCTTCATGGAGATCTTGAGGATGAAGTGTACATGAGACTGCCACCAGGATTTTCTAATTCTTCTAATGTGGTGTGCAAATTGAAGAAATCTTTGTATGGTTTGAAACAAGCTCCAAGGTGTTGGTTTGCCAAGCTGTCTGGAGCTTTAATACGCTATGGGTTTGTCCAGTCTGTTCCCGATTACTCCTTATTCTCTTTCGTTGGAAAGAAAAGAGTCATACATGTTTTGATTTATGTTGATGATTTGATTATTGCTGGAGATAATTCAGATATGGTGAGCAAGTTCAAGGCTTATCTAGGGGATTGTTTTCATATGAAAGACTTGGGGACACTGAAATATTTTCTTGGTATTGAGGTGGCGAGAAGCACGTCTGGGATATTTCTCTGCCAACGGAAGTATGCTTTGGATATCATTACTGAAGCCGGATTGTTAGGTGCCAGGCCGTTGGGTGCACCCATGGAGCCAAATCATCATTTGGCTCGTTCCCAAGCTCCCCTTCTGACAGATCCGGAACCATATCGTCGTTTGGTAGGACAGTTAGTATATTTATCTGTTACACGACCAGAGCTTTCTTATGCGGTGCACACTTTAGCACAATTTCTAAAGGAACCTAGAGAGGATCACTGGTCTGCAGCACTTGGAGTGGTTCGCTATTTGAAGGGATGTCCTGGGCAGGGTATTTTCCTATCTGCAGATAATAATCTTCAGCTCACCGGATGGTGTGATTCGGACTGGGCAGCATGTCCCCTGACACGGCGTTCGCTAACAGGTTGGTTTGTGCAACTTGGGGACTCACCTGTTTCGTGGAAGACAAAGAAGCAGACGACGGTGGCTCGTTCATCGGCTGAAGCTGAGTATAGGGCTCTCGCAGTTCTTACATGTGAGTTGAAGTGGTTGAAAAATTTGTTGCGATGCCTAGGAGTTGTACATCAGAATCCTATGACTGTCCGTTGCGATAGTACTGCAGCTCTTCATATTGCTGCTAATCCAGTTTTTCATGAACGCACGAAACACATTGAGATTGATTGTCACTTTGTTCGTGATGAACTTTTACGAGAAGAGATTCGTGCGTTACATGTCCCTACTACGCATCAGCTCGCAGATATTCATACGAAGGCACTCGGGAAGTCACGACTGGAGTTTCTTATTCCCAAGTTGGGCATTTCAGCGTTACATGCTCCAACTTGAGGGGGGGTGTAAAAGGAAAGAATATATCTTTTAGTATATATTTTCGTATAGTAGTTTCCTTGTATTAGTAGTTTACTTGTATAGGGATTTCCTTGATTTCCTTTCCTTGTTTGGTTAGAATTCTCGGCTTGTGAGAATCTATATATTCGTGCCTCGGTTGTAAATTGGAACACACAAAAATACAGAGAATTCTCTCCCAAAAGAATTCTTTTAGAATCAAATATGGCTTCACCATCACCAGATCCTATTATGGACAATGGCAGCTTCAGAGCAGGAGTTCACAAAGTTTTCAGGTCGCTATCTTCGTCACTGTTGCCAATCTCGGCGGTGTCGAAGCCGCTGTGGTCTCTCACAGACGACGAGGTGGAGAAGCGAGATTGGAATCGAAGTAAATCAAAACTCGGCCAAGACAACGACAACACCATCTGTTCCTCGTCGTTCGATGGTTTGTTCAAGCGAAATCGCGGCGGTCATCCAAAAGGGTTCGGTGACATCGATTGGGTCACTGGCGACGACGACGGTGTTGCCGCTGCACAAATCCAAGGAGAAGATAAAGCCTGGTTGCGTCGTGAAATGTGGATTAGTCGGAAAAGAGGAGAAGTCTGCAATGGGATGTTGGTCGGATTTGGAGCATAGATTTGTAGGCATGAAAATCCATCAAAATCTAGATTTTGAAAAATCTTTAAAAATCTATCAACTTTTGAATACCATCATATTTAGAAGGATTTGTAAAAATCTGAATTGAATACACTCAAATTCTAAATGACTTTTTTAAATTTGAATTGAATATATCTACAGACTTTTGAAATACAAAAAAATCCATCAGAATCCTGATTGAATACACCCCCCTTAGCGTCTAGGATTAATTACTCCGTATTTTATTTTTTTGCCCTTTTCTTAGCTTTATTTGCAGACCTACCGGTGCACCATATACTGAGTATAAAACTTATCCAGTGCTTTATTCACAGACAAACACAGACGATAATTATCTATGTCATACAGACGATTAGCATATGTGTTTGTCTGTGCAAAACATAGATGCACCCATAGTAGCACCCATATGGTGGCACTCTAGTATGACCCTTTTAAAAGGATTATCGTCTAACATTAGGGTTAGAGTTTAATAAAACTTATCTAGTGCCTACAATAACAAATTAAAGCATTTAGTTAAATTGGTTTCTTGTCGTAGTATCAAAACCTTGTTTACAAAGAGGTTCTGAGTTCAAACATCACTGCTACTCTATTTTAAAAAATTATATTTTAAATGCAAGACTCGAACAAAAATATATCTCGTTTGCACGCGAGATGGTATTAGAATTGAATTGGAAACAAATGAGTACGTAGTAGTATATGTTAGAGAAAGTGGGAGGATTCGACCCCAGCAGATTCCCGGGTCTTCAGATCCTCTTTTAGAAGAAACAATGCAAGCTACACAAAGAGGTGACGGTCCAAAACGCAATTGGCGTGGCAGACAACTTTCACGGTGACTAATTGACTAATGCATCCGGTCCTTTTTTTTGACAAATATCTTTGGAAATATTTGCACTAAGTAGCACTAAAATTTAAATTATTTTCTTAAATATCACTTAAATTGTTTTATTTTCTAAATAGCACTTCATAATATCCATAATGTCCAGTGATGGCTAATATTTTCTTGAATAATGACTAATGAATAATGACTAAAAGTGTTAGATTGGAAATAAAACACATGTGATGCTATTTAGAGAAAGTCATTATATTTTAGTGCTATTTAAGTAAATTTCTCATTTTTTGATGTACTTTAACAACTTCAACAAATATTACCAAAAAAGTGTGTAAAGTATTTTGCAATGCAACTAATTTGATATGATTTCTATATTTATACTATATTGTACTCCCTCCGTCCCCAATTTGATTACAAATTGCGGGTTACGGAGTAAAATTTCCTATTTTTTGAAATCATTTTATTTACAAATTGGTATATCAATAAGATATAAAAATTACATATTAAAAAACTACGTCAAAAATTCTACTCCCTCCGTCCCAAATTATAATGCATGTTTACTATTCACAGGGTCAAACTTCATTCACTTTCTTTCTCTATTTTCATTAGCAAATTGATAAAATAAAATATTGTTGTCACCACTAGTTTTGTAGATCTTTTGATGTAGTATTTTGATATGTAATTTTTATTTTTTAATTCTATACCATTTGTCATATAAAATGATTTGAAAATAACTTCAGTCAAACATCGTAAAACGAAACAGGCGTTATAAAATGGGGCGGAGNTCTACTCCCTCCGTCCCAAATTATAATGCATGTTTACTATTCACAGGGTCAAACTTCATTCACTTTCTTTCTCTATTTTCATTAGCAAATTGATAAAATAAAATATTGTTGTCACCACTAGTTTTGTAGATCTTTTGATGTAGTATTTTGATATGTAATTTTTATTTTTTAATTCTATACCATTTGTCATATAAAATGATTTGAAAATAACTTCAGTCAAACATCGTAAAACGAAACAGGCGTTATAAAATGGGGCGGAGGTAGTACAAAATAAGAGGTGGCAAGAATATTTTATTTTATCAAATATTTAATGAAATCGCGTAAACAAACAAAAGTTATCGAGAGGAGAGAGAAAAAAGATTGTAATCTATTTAGGGACGGATGGAGTAATAAATTATTAGTATTTAAAAAAATATAATTTCTATATTTAAACCTATTTTATATTGAGTATAAGTTTATATAAAAGAAAAAAAGTAAACTAGAAGTAAAATATGGAGAAAATACCAATAGAAAATCAATGTTTTTTAATCCTTAAAATGGGAGTACAATGCTTATAATTCCAATATATAGTACCAAAATATAGTGAGGTGTCACTATATAGTGGTATAGTATTACAGCATAAATTTCTATTTTGAGAATAAAAATATAAAATTCTTATTTTGAAGATAAATACAACGTTCTATTCACATTTATGATGATTTTTTTATACTCCTTTTGTCCGTAAAAGATTGCTACAGTTTAACTTTTTTGGGTAAACAGTGACACTCTTTGATCGTGAATTGTGGAAAAAATATATTTAGTTATAATGTAAATTTAGTAAAATTGATCAAGTTAATTTAAAATATAGTTTTGAAATATCAAATTTTTATAATATTTAATTATTTTAAACTATATTTAGTTTGTAATCAAAAGTGACACAATTTTATCAAAAAAGTCAAATTATTGCAATTTTTTAAAGACAGGACGGTATAAAAGTACTCCCTCCGTCCCAAATTATAATGTCTGTTCACTATTCATAGGTTCAAACTTCATTCACTTTCTTTCTCAATTTTCATTAGCTTTTTGATAAAATAAAATACTTTTGTCACTTCTAGTTTTGTAGATCTTTTGATATAGTATTTTTATATGTAATTTTTATTTTTTAACTATATACCATTTGTCATATAAAATGATTTGAAAATAATTTCAGTCAAACATCGTAAACCGTAACAGGCGTTATAAAATGGGACGGAGGGAGTAATAAATTTCAACACAAGAAATCCAAAAAAGAACTGAGTGAGTGCATGTATTTGTATCCACTATTTCTCCATTAAAGATCCTTTGGTCTTTCTAAGCAAAACTTATAATTCAAAAAGACTTGACCCGACTACTAATGAGTCTTGATACGTATGACCAATGACTGAATGAGCCTATGACCCACATCTTTGTCTACCTCTTTTAACCATGAGTAAATTCTATAATTGGTCCTTTATTAAATGGAGGTTTCCCTATTTAGTCCTCTATTATCAAATATTATCCAAGTGGTTCTTCTTTTATGGGTACCTTTCCACAAATAGTCCTTTTTTTATCTTCTATCATGTTGATGTTAATTTGAAGGCTAAAAGTATCTTTTTGTCATGCACAATTCCAAAGGCTGTTCCGTTTGCGTCGTTTATGAATTACAATCGCTTTTTACGACAACTATAGTCTATAAATGTAATCTTTCGTCAGAATCCTAGCCCACAATCATAGTCATTATTTTTGTGTTATCCGCTCAACCAATATCAGAACACGTCACTAGACATAATGTTGACATCAAATTATACTTTTAGCTTTTAAATTAACACCAACACGGCAGAAGATCAAAAAAAGGACCATTTGTGGAAAGGTACCCTTAAAAAAAGGACTACGGGGGTAATATTTGATAATAGAGGACTAAATATAGAAACCCCCTGTTATAAAGGACCAATTATGGAATTTACTCTTTAACAATTTATTACACCAATTATCTCGTGTAGATTGGTAAATGTGACTCGTTACTCCATTATTCCCAACTATTTCACAAGTTATATTGTTGCCTCTACTAATTTTAATATTTCGATCCCAATAATATTTTAGATTGTTATACCCTTTAAATTTTAGTTGAAAAGAATAAATAAAAAAAGAGGGAAGTTGGCGTCAATTAGGGGTGGGCGCGGTCCATGATGATCCGTGATACTACCGGAACCTATCACGGACCGCTCTTATTTAAACGGTCCGGCATTGGTACGGGATGAACTCCAAAACCATTCGGTACCATTCCGTTTTGAAACAGAACGGTATAATACCATACTCATGTTCAAACTTGCCGAAAAAATGAATGTACATTACTCAAAGAATATTGAATTTAATGTATAAATTTTTATAAAAAAAGACAAGTTTGTTAAATAAAAGTATTGATTTCAAATTTAAAAGGATGATAAACATAAAAAATAAAAGATAACGAGTCCAAAGTTAAAAAATATTTTTTTTCTCAATTCATATAATATCGGAATACTAATAACTATAAAAAAAATAATGCTAATAGTAATGATAAATATAATGAGAACAATAATAATGAGAGAGTTTAAAAACGAATAATAAAATACGAAGTATTCTATATATGATAAGATGAAGTAGCTAGACAAATACTCCATAATTATTTGAGATACGTACTCCGTATATAGCATTGGACGGTTCGGTCCGTGATAATCGGTTTTAAATATATGTATCATGGTCCTGTCCCATTTGGTATCGGTTCGGTTTCGGTTCGTAATGAAAAAAATCAACCCCGTTTGAAAATACTATAAACGGTTCGGTACCATTACGGTCCGGTACGGTACCATGCTAGTTCGATTTTTTGTCCACCCCTAGCAACAATTTTACATATATTTTGAAAATTGGCATCAACGACAGTTGATAACATGTTTATGTGTGCTTATAAGCTGACTTATAAGTTGCTTATAAACTATAAAAAATAAGTAGGTCTTAACTACTTATTTTAAACTAGTTTTATTGTTTATCAATTTTGATCAGATTATTTACAAAATTATCCCTCACCATTTATGAATGTTTTCAAGTGACTTATCTATCATTTAAGTCATTTTATTTTTATGAAAGAATATTTGACTTATAAGCAGCTTATAAGTTGAAAAGTGTTTATTAGCAATAATAACACAATAAGCACTAGCACAGAGAAACACTCTTATATATATATATATATATATATATATATATATATATATATATATATAGCTACAAAGTACATTAAATAAAAAAACTAAATGATCAAAAGTGCAACTGTTATTTTATTTAAAGAAAAAAAGATGAGTCCCATCCCCGAAGATCCCTCATGCCCGTAATTTTTTAAAGGCCACAAAACTAAATTTTTTTATTTAAAGACCGAAAAATTAAAAATTTTAAACACCACAAAATTAAAAATCTTACATTTTACAAATAAAGACTGAACATGACTTGGACTAGACTAACTGGACTTTGAGATACCAAAAAATTTCTAGTTTTCATAAAGACTAGCTAGTAGCTAGATTAGTTGGATTTGGACTGATTACAAAGAGACTGGATTAATCACATCTTAAATAATTTTGGTCTTTTTAAAGTACGTATAGCGCGGTCCACGAGAGGGACAAGTAGCGTGTCCATCCCGTGGACAAATTTTAACTTCTGGCAGCCCAAAATTTTTAATTTTTCAATATATGGAGCATATATATTACGATATATAATTACGACAATTATCTTTTGACATTAAATTTCAATGGTGCATTATGGTATCGATCTGAGGCACATATGGTGCTTCGATCAAAAAAAATTATTAGTTCTTACTCTTCCAATCCCGGTAACCCCCCCTGCTTGGACGTGGTCGTAATGCACCCTCGCACCCCACCAATTGTAATTCTTACGTGCATCAAACCGGGACAATAATAGAAAAATCTATAACCCCAAGTCTAAAATAAGGTTAGTTAAGTTTGTTTAAAACAATCTTTTTTAAGTTTCACATTATGTATCTCTTCTCTTCTACACTGTAATTTGCATATCAGGTTCAGAGATTACACACTGGCTAATGCATGGTTAATTAGGTGTAGCTAGGCGAAATGCACAACTAACCTATGTACGTATAGTAGGATTAGTAGGAGTATTTTCATGATGGCCCCAAGACTTTGGATTGGCTGAGGCTGCTCCCTAATCCCTATATATTTAAACCTTAGGATCAATATCCTTGAGCATAATTCATCAACCATATTAATTAATCAATTTTAATTAATAGAGCCCGTATCGAAATTTATTAAGCATTGATATATATAGAGCCAAGAAAATGGTCCGTCCCGAGATCCCCTCCATTTTTTCACGCCATTTTGTTGTTTTCTTTGTTGTTGTTTTCGCAGTCAAAACAGCTAATTCCAAAGGTCTCGAACTAGAGTCGTTTTACGGCAAGAAGTGCCCGAATGTTGAAGGCATTGTAAAAAACAAGACGGGTCAATTGCTAGAGAATAACGCTGCCCCTCTCGCAGCTGCCTTGCTGAGAATGCACTTCCACGATTGCTTTGTTCGGGTATATTATATTACTCATCCATTTTTTTAGCGTCAAAAGTTTTTTTTTCGATACGAATATTATGTCATGAATCCGCACGTATGTATAACGTAGGGGTGCGACGGTTCGGTGCTGATAAACTCTACAAGTCAGAACAAAGCGGAGAAGGACGCGATCCCTAACCAAACCTTACGCGGGTGGAACATAATTGATGCCGTAAAATCAGAGCTGGAGAAACAATGCCCGGGCGTTGTTTCTTGTGCTGACATCCTTGCTCTCGTCGCCCGAGATGCTGTTGCCCTGGTTATTAATTACTCCCTTCGTCCCATAATATTCTATCTTCATTAAATACAACATACACTCATTGATTATTGCAGTTTTAATACTCTTGTGTTTAGTTTTTGAAATTCAAAATATATATCACTCATCTTCTATTTAGACGAATCACGAGTTAAAATGGAAGCTCACTACTTTTGCAACTTTGAAAATGGAAAAATTTTAAGTTTGAAAAACTCTCTCTTTTGCACTAAAAAGAAAATCTCTTTTTGAAATACTTCAAAATTTTTAAGGATTACAATTCCTATTTTTAAGGGCTCCAAAATTTTAGAAAACCATAGTTATAATTATATATATTTGATATTAAAAAAATTGTGTTTCAACTTATAAATGGAAAGTTCTGGTTATGCGTTCTTTTATCTCAATTTGTATTTCAGTGTGTTTGTTCAGTTTAACTTTATGCAGTTAATTAAAGTACATAAAATTTTTATTATTAATTAAATAAATAATGCATTATATATATTAATAAAATCAAATAACTTTTCAAAAATATTTTACACATAAGATAAATCATAATTAAATGAATTTTATTTAGTGAAATTTGCACAGAATAGGACTAAAACATAAGTCATTTCCCAATATATGACTTAAACTTTTTTAATCCCTAAATAGGATTTAATAGTGACTAGTGAGAAGAATAATGTCCAAGTGATGCTGGACATTTAGTTGAATAATGACTAATAGATAATGATCAATGGTCCTACATTGGGAAATAAAAACATATGATCCTATATTCAGAAAGTCATTATGTTTTAGTCTTATTTAGGTAAATTACCCTTTTATTTATTAATTCAGATCGACGGACCATCATGGGAAGTGCCCTTGGGACGTAGAGATGGAAAGGTATCGAGCGCCTCAGAGGCTCTCCAGAAAATACCATTGCCTCTTTCCAATTTCACAGTCCTCAAACAAAATTTTGCCGATGTCAATCTGACCGTAAATGACCTCGCTGTTCTGGCAGGTAAATAAAAATTACTCCTCCTCCCTCAAAAAAGTTAAGAACGTTTCATTTTTAACTAAACGAAAAGATTAGTACTATCTCCTTTTGAAAATGATTTTCCCATTTGACTTAATCTAGTCAAAATTTTTTAAACTGGCTTTGATATATTGAAAAATACTCCCTCCGTCTCAAAAAGATTTACACCTTTCAAAAAATTTGCGTCCCACAATCTCCTACCCATTTCTATTAAAAAACCATTTTTACCTCTTACTTTTTCAAACCCTACCTATCACATCATACTTTTTTCCTAATAATCTACACATCACATCCTACTTTTACCCATTACATCAAGGGTATTTTTGGAAAGTCAACACAAAATTATCCCTCCCTTAATTTCAATTTTAGTCAAAATGTGTAAATCTTTTTGGGACGGAGGTAGTATTATGTTTCAATATAAATATAATACTCTCTCCGTCCCAAAAACTTTTTTGGGACAGAAGAAATATTAGCATATATTCCTTTATGAAACGTACGGATTTTCAAATATTACATTTTTAGTAAATATGTCAAAGTATAAATATGAATTGTCAAAATATTACATTAGAAAAAATAAAAAATCAAATGAGAAGATCACGAACGAATTAGAAAAATTAACATGTAATTTACCTAAATAGGACTAAAACATACTTCGTAATAACTTTCTCGATATAGAACTATATGTTTTTATATCCCAATGTAAGACTATAGGTCATAATCCATTAGTCATTATTCAACTAAATGTCCAGCATCACTTAGACATTATTTTTTTTATTAGTCATTATTAAGTCCTATTTAGGGAATAAAAAAGTTTAAGTCCTACATTGATAAATGACTTATGTTTTAGTCCTATTCAGTACAAATTTCACAATTAACATATGATAATTAAATAAATGAACAGGGGCACACACAATTGGGAGGGCACATTGCTTTACATTTACAAACCGTTTGTACAATTTTACGGGAAAGGGAGATGCAGATCCATCCATGCATGCAAAGTACGTCAAAACCCTAAAGAAGAGATGTCCCCCGGCGGACACCACCACCACGGTGGAGATGGATCCCGGCAGTGCCAAACACTTCGACGATGGATACTACCGCCGCCTCACCCAAAGAAGAGGGCTCTTCTCGTCGGACGCCGCTCTTGTCTCCGCCGCCGCCGCCCAGGATCACGTCGACGTGAAACAATTCATTTCGAACACGTCCACCGCCGCTTTCTTCCGTGCCTTTGGCGAATCGATGGTGCGGATGGGGAACATTGGCGTCCTCACCGGCACTCAAGGGGAGATCAGGAAGGTCTGTTCCCGCGTTAATTAATTAATTAATACTCCCTCCAAAAAAAT
Organism: Cuscuta campestris; assembly: GCA_900332095.2. Lineage (NCBI taxonomy): Eukaryota > Viridiplantae > Streptophyta > Magnoliopsida > Solanales > Convolvulaceae > Cuscuta > Cuscuta campestris. The sequence goes on from OOIL02000218.1 coordinate 917,314, forward strand.
GCAATATCTAAAACCCTAAAAAACTTATTACATGTGCTTTTGTGAGAGTGTGAGACGTGCCCTATTCCCAAATAATGAGTTGGTTCTTTTTTTGAATACTAACAATTTTATTACATGTTGTGTAATTTGTGTTTGTTCATGCATTTTTATTAATCTATTTGTGGGTGTGTCCTTTTTGTTCTTGGCTTTATGGATATTCCATGGGGTAATCAATTGTAATTTTTGTTTCCATTGGTTTGAATTCAATATGAGGAGTTGATGAGGACTACTTATATTCTCTTGGTGGATTTAACTACGCGACCAAAGAAGACATACTTAAATACTAAGTTTCCCAACTTACTCTGGGATATAAGCGAGATGTGATGAGTAGTTTATTAGTGAATAAGTAGAAGAAGAATTAATATTGGTAAAAGAAGTTTTTAATAGAAAGGAAAAAATAATTTTGATACTGAGAAAAAAAGACAAACACTTTTAGGAACAAAGTAGGTATTATACTTCATCTGTCCAATAAAGTACCCTGTTCGAATGATAGATGTGCAAAATCTTGTGAATTTTACAACGATTTTATTTTCAAATTGATATAGAAATAAAAAATAAATTATACATGCATATATCTAAATACTAAATCAAAATTAAAATTCTACGGAGTACAAAACAAAAGATGACAAGAATATTTTATTTTATCAAATGATCAATGAAAACATGCAAACAAAGTGTGTGTAGGACTATATTTTGGGCCAAAACATCATCTAGATTAACTACTGTCATCACATATTTACCCCTACTTTTTTCATACCTTACCTATCACATCATACTTTTTCACTAATAACTAAACTATTACATCTTACTTTTACTTATCACATCAGGGGCAAAATTGGAAAGTCAACTAAAATTACACTTTCCTTATTTTTCCCCAAAGTCAAAACAGGAACCGTTTTGAGAAACGGAGGGAGTAACAGTCTATGAAAAAAGATAATACTCCCTCCATTTCTTAAAACCCTTCCTCTTTCATTTTTTTTGTTTTCCTTTAAAACTTCCTTTTTCTATTAAAAAACCACTTTTACCCATACTTTTTCATACCCTACCTATCACATCATACTTTTTCACTAATAACTAAACTATCACATCTTACTTTTACCCATCATATCAGGGGCAAAATTGGAAAGTCAACTAAAATTACACTTTTCTTATTTTGCCCCAAAGTCAAAACAAGAACCATGTTAAGAAACGGAGGGAGTATTTACTAAAATTGCAAGTACAAAAACTTACAACAAAAAGCAGAGTTGGAGTCACTTTGAGACAACCAAAACAAAACTATACTAAAGTAATACTCCTTCTGTCCACCATACATCTTCTCGGACACTATTCACAGGGTCAAACTTCACTCACTTTGTTTACTTATCTTTAATAGTTATTTCGTAAAATAATATAGTCTTGTCACTTCTAGTTTTGTAGAACTTTTCATGTAGTTTATTACTATATAAATTTTATTTTATAATTTTATTCCTATAATCAATTAATTGAATTAAAAATAGAATTGATCAAGCTTCGTAACGTGCAACGGGAAGATTTTAGATGACGGAGGAGTAAAATATAGAGCAGAGCCCCGGCCTCCCGGGCCTTAAAGACCCAAAGAGGAGTTGATGATGAATGGAGGGGCGGAGTTCTCTTTTTATTGACTGGAATTTTGGTCCAGGCATCCGGCCGGTTGGGCCTGGGCCACGATCCTTGATTTTCTGTGATACAATTTGTGATTTGCACGCACCTGACTGCCGCCTAGGCCTAAAATCGGCCCATTTCTTTTATTTCAGTATTTTTCTTCAATTATTTTGCTTCATGACCCAAATCAATCTTTTTTCAACTTGTGAAACTTCAATTTAAAACTTTTTTTCTTCTGATTTGACCTTACAAGTTAAATCTTTCAACACTGTGCACCATCATATTTCATTATGCACTTTTTACTCCTTCAATTTCCGTCATCTTTTCTCTCCGCTCTGCGTCCTAAGCTTGCAATTGTTAATTTTTTAGCACTTTAGTACTGTTTTGACCCAATTTTTATTCTTTTCAAAATGAGACATGAATCTTGTGCACTTTTGCAATTGTGAATAAAAATATATAAAAACAAATGAAAACTTGTCTTGATTGATTTAAAGTTGGACATTAACATATTAATTATGAGGAAGATAAATATGTACAAAATGGACTTATCAAATTCCACACATTTAAGTGTTGCTTGCCCTCAAGCAACAGAGAATAAAAACAATTGAAATTTTGGTTCAATCAATTATTTACCAAAATTTTGAAAAAAAAATCACCACACTTTTAAACAAGTTGTTGCACAATTTTTTTTGTAAATTACGGAATATTTAATCTTTACCAATGTAGAAATACTAGAACTAACACCCTTTTTACAAAAGTTAGCAAACTATTTTTATTTATTTTTCCAAAAGATACACATAAATTAATGTTATTGGCTAAACGCACAAGTTTGGTCCATCTACAAAATTGGATACTATTAGCCACAAAAAAAAAACTGTAAGTGTTCCACAATAACTGTAAAATAATTTAAGGTAAAAAATATGAACATTGGAAAGTTTTGAAAATAACTTTAATGAAAATAAAGAAACCACCCTAAATAGAAGTGAAACATAAAGACAGTACCAAAATAGGAGTTTCGTGTTTTTACTTTCTAAATAGGAGTTTGCATTGTGGTAATGTGCATTTTACGTAATGTACATATTACGTAATGTACACGTGCATTTTACGTAATGTACATATTAATGATTGGTAATGTAAATGCATTTTAATTTTTATTTTGGAAATAAAAATATGGAACTTCCATTTTAGTATATTTTCAATGTTTTACTCCTACTTCAGTCTTTTTCCCATTAAAATATCATTCATTCCTATGCAAGGAGTGAGTTTGGGATTCTTTTGGCTTTTTTTTAAATGCACAACTTTGTCTATTGACACACAGTAACATTACTTACAGCAAGGAAATTTGTTTAGACCTTAATTTATTGAGATATACATAATGTACATGATTTATATGCACTGATTAATTTATAGCATAAAAAATTTTTATTTATTGATTATTTTTTGATTTCTTATCCCAAAACTAACAATGCAATCATCAAAATTTCAAATTTTCCAAAAAGTATACTGCTCAGACTCTATTTCAAGTAGAGGAACAGCGCATGCTTGGACTTTCTAAAATGACAAGTTAAAAATAATATTTGACCTAAACACATTTTACAAGATAATGTTAAATCACTAAAACAATGGTTTTTTAACATATTAATCATTATACCAATTTATTTATTTACTAGACTTTTAAATTTAGCCAATAAAATATAAAAATATATGTGTACAATTTAAAGAAAAAGTATGAAATTTTTTGGCTAATTTTTGTATAACGGGGCTACTAAAAGAATCTACACATGAAAAGAATAAACGGTGTAAAGAATTTTAAATGTATCAAAAGTGGTAACTGAACCGTTTCAGAGTATTCGAGATCTGACATAATGCTGCCAATAAGAATCTCATAGGCCCACCTGAAGAAATCTTTTGACAGAATGACCGAGTAGGAATGATGGGATAAGTTCGACTCTCTAGGGCGTCAATCTTTGCGTCTACTTAAGTACCGGGGAAAAATACAGTATTATAATTATATAAGAGCCATACGTCTTTTAAGAACAAAATAGAAGTTCATGTTGTCATTGTTACACTGTTATACTTACCACATTGTAACATTACAACTACGACACTATCCACCCATACGTGGCCGCATGGGTTAAAATATTTAATAAAGTAAAATAGGCGGCATGATTGTGAAGGCATTTCTTATGTGATCTTTGGGCTCACACTAATTTTATGGATCTCAATACTCGTGCGTCAGCCACAAATCTTACCAAGTTGACCTTTTGAAGATTGAAGGAGAGTTGAAAAGGGTTAAAAGTTACTAAAATACACTTAATGAAGTTAGCCGGAGTATATTAAAAGAGGTGGGTGATGTGTAGAAAATAAAGTGAGGTAGGATAGTGTTGTATTTTAAATATCAAAAAGGTAATATTTCCTTTATTTGTGTCAAATTAAATTGAATGTTTACTATATATTCATAGAATCGAACTTTATTTACTTTCTTTTTTCTATTTCATTAGTCATTTGATAAAATAATATACTCATGTTATCACTAGTTTTGTAGATTTTTTTATCTAGTCTTAGAATATTTAAGTTTTAATTTTTTTAATCATACACCATTTTTCATATAAATTGATTTGAAAAAGACTTTAATCAAACAGCGTAAACCAAAACAAGCAATTTAAATTGGGACGGAGGGAGGAGTACAAAAGAAGATCTTTTTCAGGCAAATAATAAAGTCTATCACATTTTACACCTTAAAATCACATAAGCACAACTCTATCATCAATAGTAAATCTGTTTTCACAAGGTATATAGTTCACACAACATTTGATGGTTTGTTTATTAGAGCATGCGCAGCGGCGAGGCATTTCCTCGCTCGCTGCGCCACATCAGCTCATTTGGATAAATTGCCTCGCGTGGCTTAGCCTTCCTCCACGCCAAGGGTGTGAGGCCGAGGCAGTCCAGGTATTTTTTTATTTTTTTTTTGTTTTTTTAGAAGAAATAAATTTTTTAAAAAGAGTACATCTATTTAAAAAAAGATAATTGAAATAATTTTTAATAATTAAAATGCATTAAAAAATCATAAAAATTGACAAAAACAGTTACTTGCCACTGCACGAGATGCCCTTCCACTCACTTGCCACACGCTGATTGGATTGTTTTTTATTGGTTGAAATGTGCCACGTCAACGTGTGGCATTCCATTTCGTTACTTGTCATTGCTCGTGCTCTTAAGATGAATAAGAGATATTGGTAACTGCGCGCATATTGTCTATTTGTCTTTTATAAGTCACGTTCTCGTGGTAACATAATCTCTTGTTTGTAGATGTTCCAAAAAATAATACTCCGTCAGTCCCATAAAATCTTTCTCCTTTCTTTTTTTATCCGTCCCACAAAACACTTCTCATTTCTATTAAAAAGTCACTTTTATCCCTTACTTTTTCATACTCTAACTATCACATCATATCTTTTTACTAATAATCTATCCATCAAATCATATTTTTACACATCACATCAAATGACGTTTTTGGAAATTCAATACCAAAATACACTCCCCTTAAATCTTTTCTAAAAAGCAAAACTCTCATGTTTCATGGGACGGAGGGCGTAATTTTTTTTCTTTCACTCTTTTAGAAATGTCGTATATGTAATCCAAAATACTTCGTTCCCTTGTCAAAACAATAATAATAGTAATAAAAATATTAAGAATTATATTATGAAGTATTTTTAGCTTGAAAGAATAGTAAGTATTATTAAATCATATGTAACATCGTTAATATTTAATTATTAAAACATTAAACTAGTAATTATTATTTAATTTATATGCGGAGTACATCATTAAATAATGAAAATGATTAAATCGTGTAGTAATTCCTATTTAGAGCACTGGTAATGGTCATGAAGCCCCGGGGCTTCAAACCGGGGCTTCAAACTTTCTCTCTCTGCCACGTCAGCTTTAACTTACACCCAAAATTCACTGGAAATGGTTTTGAAGCCCCGTGGCTTCAAACTGGGGCTTCAAACCTTCATTTTTTACATTTTTAAATATCCATCTTCTAAATTTAAATTTATAAATTTAAATTAATTTATTATTTTAATTAATCGCAGTGACACTATTGCATAAAAAAAATTAAATTCATTATAAAAAAATCTTACATTCATAAAAAAACATAAAAAAAATTACATAAAAAAAACAACAGTACAAAGAAATCACTAATTATTCGAACGACTAAAGATATGCTCGATCAAATCCGCCGTTAGTGCATTGTGAATCTCTCGGCTTCGAATTTCTTGGCGGTTGCGTCGCTTCTTTTCTTCGGTGATTTCTTCGTACATAGGCACCTCCTCGTCCGGGTTGTATTGACAAATCGCAGACCCGTTATCCTCTATGATCATATTATGAAGAATAATACATGCGTACATGATATTCCTCATTTTTGTCTGAGAATAACATTTCGACGGACGATCTAGAATGTGCCACTTAGCCTTCAAGACCCCAAAGGCTCGTTCAATATCTTTTCTCGCCGCCTCTTGAGCTTTTTTGTAGGTTTGGCGTTTAAGACCCATTGGTTCGGAGAGAGATTTGACAATCGTGGAATAATCCGGATATATTCCATCAGCCAAATAATATCCACGCTTGTAAAGCGTCCCTCTAAGCTCAAAAGAGGAGTCCGGTGCGGTCTCATTAACCCAATC
>OOIL02000218.1:923671-1017605 GCA_900332095.2 Cuscuta campestris
TTCGAGCCCGCGACACCGAAAAAAGCATGCCAAATCCACAAGTCATTCGAAGCAACAGCTTCGAGCATGATGGTAGGCTTGGGATGATCTCCCCGGGAGAATTGACCGTGCCACGCAGTGGGACAATTTTTCCATTCCCAATGCGTGCAATCAATACTCCCAAGCATGCCGACAAAGCCGTGTTTTGCGGCATGCCTCGCCTGCAACTGCTGGATGTCACTCGCTGTAGGCTTGCGTAAATATCTTGTATGATAAATTTGAATAATAGCCTTTGAAAATTTATAAACACAGGACCTGATGCTCCGAGCAGACATCTTTAAGTATTTGTCGAACATATCGGATGTCGTCCCGTACGCCAACTGACGAAGCGCGGCAGTGCACTTTTGGACGCTACTAAACCCGCGTCGGCCTCTCGCATCAAACCGTTGGTTGAACCAAGGAACTTCGCGTTCAACATCGGCAAGTATGCGTAAGAACAGAGGACGACTCATCCGAAAACGATTACTAAAATCCTCCGGTGTATAAACACACAGATTATTAAAGTAGTCGTTTAGAAGTGAATCGTGGGCGGCCGCTCGATCCCGGTTAAGACGTTGGCGTCGGGTCCGTCGTCGGGAGGATTCGGCTTCTTCTTGGCCATCTTCCCACCATTGAATACAATTCGTCGCGAAACAACGAAAAAATAAAGCTCTTCTTTCATCGTCGGAAGATGAACCCATTTTTAAATAATATTTTATAAATATTTATAATAAATAATAATTTTTTTTGAGAGAATATATAGTAATAAAGAGAGATTTGTTAGAGAGAGGTGTGAGGAAGATGTATGAGAAGGGGGGATTTTATAGGTTTTTTTTTAAATTTAATTTTTTTTTTAATTGGGGAGGGGGGGGGGGGGTAACGGCATTATAGCCGTTGGGAAGAAAAAACGGCCCTCACGCCGCGTCATTCGTTTGACGCAGGCGCCCTCACGCCCTTTTTACGCCGGCGGGGGGCGGTGTTTCACGCCCCCGGGGCGTTAAACGCCCCGTAACGCTGGTGGGCGTGAAGGGTATTACCAGTGCTCTTACTCATAGACAAAATATTGACATTATTTTACAAAATTTATTTGGACTAATATTATCTGATAAGATTTGATATGAATAACATAACTTTACCTTATCTTATTCTTAATAATTTTTCAAGATTGTAAATGTCAAAAGTACTGTAATTTTTAAATTGATTCTGTTCCCATCTCTTTTCTTTAATTTTCTTCGCGCAATGACAAAGGAAATGTAAAGACGTGTAATTAAAGTGCAAAACTATCTCCCAAAGTTATGAAAGACTTGTCGGTCGAGACTTCTTGGATTTTCTACCCAAATTTCACATTTTTCTAAGCTTTGTTGAATTTAAAGCCTTGATCTTAAACTAAAAGTTTGTTGGGGGAACATTTCATCTTGCTTTTTTGAAAGACGTTTCCATCCATTCCGCCACTTTAACTCTAACCCGCTGTTTGAATAAATTTATAGGGAGAAAGAAAATAAAGCCGAAAAACTTGGAGGATAAGTCACGAAACTAGATCGTCATAAGGGCACTGGTAATGGGCATGACGTCGAGCCGCGTTAAGACACTTTTGATGCAGGAGTGTTAAACATAGTCTCCCTCACTCGTTATGGCCCCGTTAAAGTTGTTGCGTCAAACTTTTGATGCGGCTTGAAAGCATTGGAACCCCCCTCCCCACAATGGCTATAATGCCGTTATTCCCGTTAAGAATAAAAAAATATTTTTTCTCCCCCTTTCCTCCTCTTTGCTTCTCTATAAATTGAATCAATTTTTTTTAAATTCAACACAAATACAAATATCTCTCTATTTGTCATTTTTCTTTAAAAAAATATTATTCAAGTATTTTATATATTTTTATCATAAATGTAATTTTTTTTATTTAATGAATGTAATTTTCTAAAGAACTATTCTCGCTTCAATTCTTTTAAATGATCAAATAATTAAGTTTTATTAATTTAATTTTAGAATATGTGTATTTAAATGTGTTTAAGCAGTGAGGAGTTACGTTGTATGACGATTCTAAGTGCTACTTACAAGGAATGAGAATAACCTCTTAAAATAATTGATCTCAATAAATATGGTAAATGAAATAATTAAAATACTGCATTATACTCCCTCCGTCCCAAAAAGATTTACACATTTCAAAAAAATTGCGTCCCATAATCCCTTACCCATTTCTATTAAAAAACCACTTTTACCTCTTACTTTTTCAAACCCTACCTATCACATCATACCTTTTTCCTAATAATCTACACATTACATCCTACTTTTACCCATCACATCAAGGGTATTTTTGGAAAGTCAACACAAAATTATCTCTCCCTTAATTTCAACTTTAGTCAAAATGGGTAACACTTTATGGGACGGAGGGAGTATATAATAAAGCTAGGGGTATGATTGAAAGAGATCCACGCCATAAATAGCCAAATGTGTGAAAACCCATAAGGAGTGCTATACGTATAATATTGGGTGTCTTAGAGTGCTAAATATGGCGATTTCTATGTTTTGTTTTGAGATGTAATAGTGATGTACATGTATGTTGTAAATATTTGTTGGTGGTTGAATGAAGACGTGCATTTGTTTAAAAAAAATAGACAAATTGATTTAATTTATAAACTATAATTATGGACACAATAGTAATAATAGTAGTACTAATGATAATAATAATCACATGAAAAATATAACATTTTTAGAGTCATTCTTTGAAAAACTAGAAATAATCGAAGAAAATAAGAATAATTAGAGAAATGAAACTAGAAATGGTAAAAACTCGAAGGTATAAGAAAAAAACTAGAAAGAATTAAAAAATATTGATGAAATTAAACTATAGATAAGCAAGTGGAAAAACTTGAAAGGAAAAAGTAGTTAATAGTGGGAGGCTACTAGAAGAAGGGACCCACCTCGAGTTGGCTCATGGACTCTATTTCGAAAAAATGTTTACTTAAAAAATATCGGTTTGAAAAAATACTTAATTATAAAGGAGCATTTCGAGAATATACTTTAAGCCAAGATGATAGAAAATATCGAAATACCTTCTAATTTACTGACATTTAATATATATTTTAGGAAAAAGACCATTTAGGGAATAAATTTTAAATTATAAAGGACCACGTTGATAGTTATTGTTTATTAGAAGCCTCCCACTTAATTTAAAAAAACATTTTGAAGACTTATTCATAGTTTATATAATAAAGAACATCAAAATACTATCTATTTAACTATCATTTAATATGCATTTTTAATAAAGGACTATTTAAGAAACACGTCTCTAATTTAAAAGAACCACGTTAGTAATTTTTGTTTATTGAGGATTACTCCGTACTATCTTATTAGAAAGAACCTTTTGGAAAATTTACTCAAAATATGACAAAATATTTGTGAAAGGGACTATTTGTGGAATAATTTTTTGAAATTAAGGACTATTTATGAAATATCTTATAATTAAAAACTAAATATGAAAAATTACATACAACTGTGAACCATTTATAGAATTTACTCTTTATTCTTATTTAGTGTCATCTCTTCGCAAATTATTAGGTACATCCGGCTGTACCGTTTTTTCGGTACAGCCGGCAATTAAATGACGGAAGGGAGGCGCGGAAGAAGGTACCGGCCCTAGTGCGCGAGGATGCAGAGGCAATAGAAGTTGGAGGCTGTGCGTGGAGGAGGCCGCGATCGTCAATCGATGTTATGGCGGCTGCTTGGAGGAGGTGGGATGAAGGTGAAGATGGAGGTAGTTTGTTTCCCTATCAATTCTGCTTCCGTTCGCGATGGTCTTCCGCCGCAAGATCCCGATGGGAATGAGGCCTACTATTACTAACGAAGGTTGTTTAAGATTAAATGGTTAGGTTTAGGTTGTTTAAGATTGAGTACTAAGTTATATGGGAATGAGTACTACTGTGTTTTAGAATGAATATTATATTATTTGTAAATGAATATTGAACAAATTTGTGAAAGTGAGTACGACGTTATTTTTGAATGAGTACTGGATTATTTCAGAATGAGTACCACGTTTTTCAAATGAACTCTTATGTTTGTGCGAGAATGAGTACTACTTTACTTCGGAATGAGTACTACATGAATGTACCTATCTTTAGGTACATCCGGATGTACCATATACCAACTCTCATCTCTTCTCATCACATAAATGGGTGGTAAGTCTATCATATAACCGTAACATTAAGTGACCTTAGATGGATAGATGTATAGGAGTGGAAAATGTCAGCGGGAGGGGAAACGTTGAAATTTAAAACGAGGATTAACTATGGAGTACTACTTGTTCTTGCAAGTGTTCACGACTCCGTCAAAGATGCAATAATTAATAGCGAGTATACTTTTATGGAGTACGTAGTATGTTTTAAACTCCGTTGGACTTTTTAAAATTTCTTTTAGTTCTCAAATTGAGTGTGATTTTTTGACACAGTCGAACACAAGAACTTTGCCCAAATTATATTTAAAAATTTTCAAATATGGTCTCAGTGTATTACTAATATTTGGAGTACATTATTATACTCCGTATATGATAAAAGGCTGATGGGTGGATCATGGGTAATTTACGCAAATAAAACTTAAGTATATAATTTTTTTACTGAATAAAGCTAGTGTTATTTACTATAACGTTTCGCAACGAAAAGTACTAAAATATCCTATCTTTGAGAAAAAATGGTCTATTACACAATTCAAGTTGATTAAGACATTGCTAAAAACAATATAATCTGTCATTTTTCAACACTTGTTAATGATCAAATTCGTAGAGTCATTCATAAAATAAGTCATTATTCAACACTTATTGCTAATAGGGTCATATATAACAAATCATATAGAAATATGTAGCATAAAGGAAATAAAACATATTTGGGAATTGGTCTTATTTAAGGAAACATACTATATCTTTTGGTCTTATATGAATGGATCAAATTTTTCGTCGTTCATAGCATGTGAAATACACGCCGATTCAAGTGTGTTTGTGCGATAGACCCAACTCACAAATCCATGAGGATTTCGTTCTAAAATCAATTGGCGATAAAAGAATAAATCATTAGACTTATGTGTTGGGAATCTTCTTGGAATTGTGTCTTTTCTTTAGGAGAAACCTCCATAATTTTTTTTATGACTTGCTTTTTTTTGTCCATTCTAGAAAAGTACGGAGTATATCTTTTTACTCCTCATTTACGAAATATGACAAAATTTCTAAGGACCATATAATTTTTTCTCTTTCGCACAAATTTTAATAATAAAATTTCACTTTCTTTTAAATAATAACAGCATTGATTTCGTTGTGGGAAATTTACGAGACGTATCGAGTAAGATTATTTAATTAATAATCAAATTAAAGCTTATCTAAATGGTGTTTAAGACTCTTTTAGAAAATGATTCCCAATTAAGGAATCACCCTAAATAGAAGTAAAAGGTTAAAAAAAGTACTTGTATCAAAATAGAAGTTCTATATTTTTCCTTCAAAATAGGAGTTTGTTTTGTGGTATCGTGACACTACATAAGAACATTTCACAACACTTTTTGGTAATGTATATGGTCATGAACTCATGATTGACACTATGTATGCATTTTAACATATATTTTGAAAATATAAACATGAAAATTCTATTTTGATATATTTTCAATATTTTGATCTTAATTTAAGACCTGTTTGGGAATAGCGTTAGAGATTAGTGTTAGCGTTTTGGATAAAATTTTAACGGTGCAGATTAATTTGAAAACGCTAACGCTAAAAGCTGCCCGTAGATAACCTTTTTAAAACGCTAACGCTAATCGCTAAAGCTATTCCCAAACAAGCCTTTAGTCTTTTTCCTTTCTCAATTTCTGCTTTGAACAAAAACACTTGAAATGTTTGAGAGCATCTTATTTTTGTCCTCTTGAGAGATAGAGAGGGAGAACCTAAAAAGCACCCCCTTAGTTACTTTTAGAAAATGTTTGGGGTTATGGTAGATTCTTGAAAAAATAAAAGTCGTAAGTAGAAGAAATTAAATTGTCTTATAATTAATTAAAAGCATTACCGAAGTACATTTAAGATTTCTAATGTCATACAACCTCTATCTAATTTTATTTTCCAGTTTGACTTATCACACAAATTAAAAAAAGTTAAAAACTATAAAAATATTTCATGTTCACCCTTAATTTGATAGAATAAAGTGAATAATTTAGATAGGGGTGTAAACGGATACTAATCGGATCGGATGCGCCATTACCAAATCCGTATCCGTTTATTTTTGTCGGATATCGAATTCAGATACGGATCTTGACGGATATTGAGAAATCAAAACCGTATCCGCATCCGTCGGATATCGGTCGGATATCGGATATAACCGTATTCGTTTCCAATTTTTAAAACTAAACTAAACAATACTTGAATTTTCAATTCAACTAAATTAAAATATTATTGAATCAACTATAGTTTTTATGGGATAATTATTTTCTTATTTTTTTATAGTTTATGATATTCTACGATTATTTCATATCATAAAAAGATATATACATAATACATATATACACATCTTTTTATGTCTACACATATTTTTATGTGTTTACACATATATTTTGTATATAAAAATGTCTTTTACTTTGAGATATATATAGAGAAACAATATATAAAAATAAAAAATTAGGAAACAATATATATAACGGATCGGATACACAGATAAATGGTTATTTAAGTGGATGTCAATGCGGAGCGGATTATAAACGGATCGGATGCATGATTACCAAATCCGTATCCGTTTAGCAATCGGATATCCTTAATCGGATACGGATAATAACCGCTTTTGACGGATGCGGATATTTTCCATATAAATGAATACAGATGCGGACGGTAATCGAATTTTCGGTTATCCATTTAGAGCCCTAAATTTAGATAAAAGGTAAAGGCATAATGCATGATACAATTATTAAAATTTTGTTGCCAAAATAGGAAACATGAAAAAAAATTTAGATGGCTCAAAAAGAAAAGTGAGACTAAATTAATAAACGGAGAGAATGGTGTAAAAAGCAAAAACAAGTTACTAAATACGATACGGAGTAAATTATTTAAACGAAACAAAAATTTTAAAAAAAGTTTCAAACAAAATTGTTAGCATCAAATTTAACTAAACACACTCACGTACTCCCTCAATTTGATTAAAAAAAGTTATTTCTTATATCCAAAAATTATATTCTGAGTTTGACATTTGCAAACTCTTGAACTATAAATTAAATAGAATTTTTAAATTCATTTGCAAACTCTTGAACTACAAATTAAATATAATTTTACATAAATGTTATAAAAAATTTAATATATCATTTTTTGACATTTTAAATTATAAGTAAATATAATTTTTCGACAATCTGTTATTAAAGTTAAAGAAATATTTGCACTAAATAGCACTAAAACGTAAGTCATTTTCCTAAACAATACTTAAACTATTTTATTTTTCTAAATAGCATTTAATAATGTCCATAACGTCTAGTGGTGTCGAACATTTACTTAAATAATGACTAATGAACAATGACTAAAAGTGCTACATTAATTAAAAAAAATACATATGATGCTATTTAGAAAAAATAATTACTCCGTATGTTTTAGTGTGTAAATTTTCATTTAAAAAACAATAATTTCAAGACGGGGTAAGTTGAAGAAATAGTTAATAGTAGGACTTGAATAATTACTACACTGCAAAACTACTCCCCCTACATATGGAGTACTATTTCAACAAGTCACATGCGGGCCTGCCTAAGCTAAGCCTTAGGCAATGTAGAGAGCGTGGCGCTTATCGCGCGTGGTCGCCACACATTGTCCAATAATAATAGTCCTATATATAAATGTGATGGGACGACGAGGCCAATGAGATCCATCCATATACGGATCGGAGCACTATTTTTTCTACCATAACTTCAAGTTCTTCATCAAGCTAAGCTTATTAGCTTGCAGCATCAGAATGGGCTCCGTTTGGTTTCTGCAGATTCTGTGCATTCTGGGAACCGCAGGCCCCGTTCTCTCCCAGTTGCAGGCCAATTTCTACACCCAAACGTGCCCCAATGCCGAGAGCCTCATCAAGGACTTCGTCAAAACCCACATTTCAAATGCCCCTTCTCTTGCTGCCCCCTTGCTCCGGATGCACTTCCACGATTGCTTCGTCAGGGTAATGTCGTCCGCCGTAGAGATTAGCGTTAGCGTTTTGGATTATTTTTCATTTGTACGCCCAGATTAACTTTTTAACTTGAAAAGCATTACCAAAACTGAACATAATTGTGTGAACCCGGGCAATGCCAGATTAACTTTGAAAACACTAAAACCCAAAATTGTGTTTTTTTTGGAAGGGGTGTGATGGGTCAGTGCTTCTGAATAGGACGAGGAGCACGGGGAACCAGACGGAGAAGGTGGCTCCTCCGAACCAGACGCTGAGAGGGTTCGACTTCATCGACAGGGTGAAGGGGGAGGTGGAGAAAGTGTGCCCCGGGGTCGTGTCGTGTGCCGATGTTCTCGCTCTCACCGCCAGAGACGCCGTCGTCGCTATTGTAAGCAAAACCAATACATGATTAGTTCACTGATTGATTGCTTGCAGTCTTAGCTCTTTACATAAATTAAAACATCTTAATCAATCACTCCTAGCTATATGCTCTGATCTTCACATCATATAGTTAGGATTGACTGATTGATCAGTTAATTCTTGACACAATATATATTGGAGAAATTTACCTAAATATGACTAAAACATAATGACTTTCCCAATATAGGACCATATGTTTTTATTTCCCAATGTAGGACTTTTGGTCATTATCAAGTAGTCATTATTCAACTAAGTGTCCATCATTACTAGACAGTATTCCTTCCACTAGGTCATTATTAAGTCCTATTTAGGGAATGAAAAGGTTTAAGTCCTACATTGGGAAATTCATTATGTTTTAGTCCTATTTAGTGCAAATTTCACTATATATTGATGTTTTTCATTATGGCGGCGCGAATGCAGGGAGGGCCGTCATGGAATGTCCCGACGGGTCGGCGGGACGGATTGTTCTCAAACGCATCGGAGGCGACGAACAACATCCCCGCCCCAACCAGCAACTTCACTAACCTCCAGACACTCTTTGCCAACCAGGGTCTTAACCTTACCGACCTCGTCCTCCTATCTGGTATATACTCATATTTTGCTTAACCTTATTTGGTTCATATCTCTATAGTGAAAACATTGGGAAAATAGGATTCATTAGTATTCAATAAATAGGGAGTATGATTTTTTAAAAAGGAGTAGTGGATGGGCAATAGAGGCCTTGGCCCTCCACGTGCAAGGTTGGTGTAAAGTTGTTATATAGGTTTGAGATGCAAACTTTTTTCTCCGTATTAGGCATGAATAATAATAATAATGCTAAAACCCACCACGGATCTTACACGTGACAATCCGAGATGATTTTATACATACATAGACGATAATCGTTTTTTTGTTCAGAGATCATTATATATCGTCTGTTTCCATAGATGATTATCGTATGTGTATATATAATTCATCTGTTATTGTTATTCATGGAAATAACCGGGATGAGTTTCGAGCATGGTCCATTAGGCATTCGTATTGTATTATGGGTTTCACTCAAGTTTGATTTTGCCTGAAGTACGTTCCGCTTCCCCGAATGTTAAGATAGCTTAGATTAGGATTCATTAGTATTCAATAAATAAAGGATGTGGTTCGTTGATACTAGACTACGGTGACACTTATCTTTTTGGGGTTCTTACCCTCCTAACACCATTCAAATTGATGGTTCTCAAAGTTAATTAATGATTCACATTATATTCATGACCTTATTTCTAAGAGCATCAACAATGGAAACTAAAGAAATGGATTAGGATTACACACAATGTGGCCTATTTCAATAAAAATAGTATGGTCAACGTGTGACAAGTAAGTGGAGTAGTATGTAGTCATTATTTTAATCACTTTTGACACTTTTTTGAAGTATTTTAATTATTAAAAATTATTTTATTAATTTTTTAATAAAAATAAAGGAAGAAGTAGTGCCTCGCACCTGCCATGCTTGGCAGGGAGAATCACAAGTGACACGCGAGGCAATAGTAAATTTGAGCTGAGGTGGCAGGCGTGGCATTGCCAAAGCCATGCCTTTGCCAATGCTCTAGTGTTGATCTCTTCAAAATTTTAGAAAGGTTTTTCAATTTGTGAAACAAACTATTCATGATATGTTTGGTTATACCCCTCTTATTAAATTTTTATTGTTCACTATTTATGTGGTTAAATTTTAATCACTTATTTATTTTTGTTTAATTTCATTAATTCTTTGGTGCTGTTTTTTAATACTTATATAATCTTTTTTATACCAATTTTTAAGTAAACATTTTGGGAGTTTATATATCTCACTTCTCATGTTATGATGTGGATGAGGACAAATATTTTGAAAATGTTTTGTCCATCTTTAATCAATTTTGAGTTTTGACATATCAACTACTACCACTTAACACATTAAGACCGTTATATTAACCAAGTGGCAAAATCAACGTGATATCTTATTGTGGGTTCCTAAATTCAAATCATATAAAAATTGATTGACTATTTGTCCCTGGGCCATTTTGATATTTTAAGAAATTAAGGTACATTATCGTGTGACCAAACCAAAATAAAGGCACCCCCTCCTACGAAGTCCTACGCATGTGAGCACTTATATCCAATTGTACTTTTAAAGTTGAAACTAGGGGTTAGCATAATACGGTATGGTATGATATATTGTTCGTACTGATACTGTCTCAAATATTTTTGTTTAATATAAGATTTTACATTGTACGAATTTTGCCCTCAGAATATTGGTTTGGTGTGATTCAGTATGAGTAATCGTACAAACCGGGATGAAATACAAACAAACCTCATTTACACTTTAAAATATAACAAAACTCTTTATTTTTGAAGAATCCAAAGTACATTTAAACAAAGTAACATAAAAAACTGGAAAAATTAATAATTAAATGCAAGAAATGCTACAGATGAGAACGAACGATAACAATTTTGATTTGTTGTTGATGATTAGGTGCACACACGATCGGCGTATCGCACTGCTCGTCGTTCTCGGCCCGCCTTTACAACTTCAACGGGACGAACGGGTCCCAGGACCCGGCACTGGACAGCGAGTACGCGGCCAACCTGAGGAGCAACAAGTGCCGGTCGGCGAACGACAACACGACGAGGGTGGAGATGGACCCGGGGAGCTTCCGGACATTCGATCTCGGGTACTACGCCCAAGTCCTCAAGAGGAGGGGACTATTCCAGTCCGACGCGGCGTTGTTGACCAGCAACGCCACGTTGGCCCTAGTCAATGCCCTCGCGAGTGGGTCCCTGCAGAGCTTCGAAGCTCAGTTCGCCGTGTCCATGGAGAAGATGGGGAGGATTAATGTGATGACAGGGACACAAGGGGAAATTCGGAGGAACTGTGCGGTCACGAACAATTGAAATGTTATTATTATTCGGAAATGTCATGAGAATCTTGGTGTATTATTCGTCTATACATTGGTTTGTTTGTTTTTCTTTAAGAAATATTGTATGGTTGGTATTAATTTGTATTAGCTGGGTGGTGTGACCTGCAGGTACGTGTGGAGTTATTTGTTCTGTTGTCAAATTCTCGTGCCACAACTTTGTTTTGTACTAATTGTAATTGTAATGGAATTCATGTTCATAAAGTTGTGCACTACATTACTACGTATTCAGAAAAAAAGGTGGCCTAATCAATTTTACCATCTCGTTCTAATTAATATGTTTGTCTACTTTACATTTTTCAAAAAAAAAAGTTTGTCTACTTTAATACTTTTGAATGAAAGTGTAATAACTTTGAGTTACAATTATTATATTTCCAATTTGTATTGCATATTGGCACAATAAAATAAAATTTTAAATATTTTTTTAACATGATAAATCTAATAAAATCATTTTTATAATTACGGAGTATATAATTATAATTTTTGTCAAATTGAAGCTCAAAATTTGAAAAGTCTGACTTGAAAAAGTCAAACAAAAAATGCACTGGAATATAGAGAGTATATTTTATGTATTGAGACTTTAAGTTCAAGATTCGTAATTTTAATTATAAATTCTAGACATTAATTATTAAACTCCATGGAAGTAGATTATTAAAATATTTGGCTAAATATTTTTGAGTGTTTTGAAACCAAACTTGTTAAGTATTTATTGCTTAGAACAAGAATTTAGTTGGATCCCACGATAATATGATTTGAGGATGATGCATGCGTGTACGCGGGCCTTGTCCAATTGTTTCTACTTAAGAGTGGGGAGACTGTTTTCAAAAGACTTACAACTCAAATAACATAGATAAAATAATCAGAGATATCAAAAAACACACAAGTCATATGTATCAGAGATAGCAAAAAACTCACCTCATATATATCAGAGATAGCAAAAAACACACCTAGGCCAAGAGCAAACTAATTAAACGAAACAAAAACACGACAAACAAGAGCACCGCGCACACAAAAACAAAGGCCAGAAGCACATATCCAACTACCTTAATCCTAGCTTTTCAAACACTTTTATCTAAAGTCATTTCCTGAGTAAGGATGGAAAGTCTGATGATAATCTGATAGCATAACTAGTCACCTCTAAGTGTTTATTGTATGGGGAGATGATATAATAATCGATTTTTTTGCACTATCAGCCCTGAACTTTTTGAAAATTGTGCGGATTTCCCCTGAACTTTAAATATTACATCAATGCTCTTGAACTTTTAAAATGATATAACAACATGCAATCCCTGTGTGTGGAATTTAGGAGTGCGTTAATCACACACTCATCATCAATATACGTGTTGAAACTTGATAAAAATATCATGGATTGATGAAGAAATTGATCGGTTGATGACGAACTTTATCGATTGATGTCTAACCTTCAAATTTAATTATCGGTGTTAAATCGGGAATAATTATTTAAGGAAAGAGGTTAAACTATAGAAAATAATGTTAAGGAAGAACATAATGCATAACTCGTGTGTGGTATATGACTTGAGATGAAACCGTTCTTACACTGGATGATCGTATGATTAACATACTCCCAAATCTGGCACAGAGAGACTATTGGTATAATACTTTTAAAAGCTCATGAGGCATTGGTACAATTTTAAAGTTTAGGAGGAATCCGTGCAATTTTCGAAAAGTTCAGAGGTAAATGACACAAAAATTATATAATAAAATCACAACTACTCTTACATTATTTATTCATTACATCTCACTCAATATTCTATCCTTTTTCATTAATACTATTTTAGTAAATTTTCACCTAGAGAAGTTTTTCCTGAACGGAAGGAGTATAAAGTCGGAAACATCTATTTAAGAAAAATAGTAAAAACGGAGGTTATTATTTTAACATAAACAAAACCATAAGGGCACTGGAAATACGTTTGAAGCCCCGAGGCTTCAAACCGGGGCTTCAAACTTTCTCTCTCTGCCACGTCAGCTCTAACTTACACCCAAAATTCACTGGAAATGGGTTTGAAGCCCCGGGGCTTCAAACTGGGGCTTCAAACCTTCAATTTTTACATTTTTAAACATACATCTTCTGAAATTAAATTAATAAAATGTAATTAATTTATTATTTAATTATATTGAAACACGAATAATAAAAAAAATACATTCATTAAATAAAAAAAGCGACAATAATAAAAAAAGATACATTAATAAAAAAACTAAGGTAAATTATATTTCTCCTTGACCTCTCTTATTCTTTGCTCGTAGATCATTCGTCTGAAACCCGACAACGTAGAAAGATCGGTTTCCATGACTTTCATCTCGGCCTTCTGCTCCTTTAGCTTCAACTCCTTCTCCTTTAGCTTCAACCTCTCTTGTTCTCGGAGATTGAACACCCGAAGTTGTTCAACCATTTCCCGGCCGATTTCGTCGCGAGAAGAAACAGAAACAGAGTCGGACCCTCCCGAACCCGAGACAATGGATTTTGCCTTCTTTCTTCCGATCGGCCGTGGAATGGGGTCCTCGTCATCGGAATCCGCAACGTTGAAGGGAGGGATTTGATCGGACGAACCGATAGTCTCGTCGACCTCAACCTCAGCGTCGACGGGAAAGAAGCCGGAGCTAGAAGGATTCATGTTGAAAAGAGAGGGGTCATTTAGAAATTTAAAATTTGGGAAGAAGAAGATTGAAGAAGAGTGAAGAAGGAAGGTGTCAGAGATTGAGAGGGGGGGGGGGTTTGAAATTATAAGAAAAAAAATTTCTTTTTTTTTGAGTCCAACGGCTATTATAGCCGTTAATGGGGGAGGGGAAGGAGAATGACGAAGCGTCATTCGTTTGATGTAGGCCATGTGACGCCCGGGTAACGCTGTCGGGAGGTGGTGTTTAACGCCCCCCGGGGCGTTAAAACGCCCCTAACGCCGGTGGGCGTTACACCCATACCCAGTGCTCTAAGGTATTGTGTGCAAAGGCAAAAGGATATACGCATCCTTTCTCCCACATATATTCTCAAACATTATTGAGAGAGTTAAGTTTGATTTACTTTATTTGCTTATTTTTATGAGCCATATCATAAAATACTATAGTCTTGTCACCTCATATTTTGTAAAGAAAATCATATATTTTTGCTATTAGAATATTATTTTTAAAGTTTTAAATTGGGTTGGATCGATGATACCGGATTACCAGGCTTTGAGGAAGTAGAATCAAACCAATACTACTCCCTCCGTCCCTGAGTATTTGTCTACTTTTAATTTTTTTTGGTCAAAATTATAAAATTTGACCTCAAATTAAATAAAAATGATATTAGATATTGATATAAAAATAGTTTTTTTAGATTGATTATATCAAACATTTTCAAAATATTATTTTATTTAATTAATATACAATATATATTTTATTTAATTATAGGTCAAAGGTTGAAAACGGTTGACCGAAAAAAGTAAAAAAATCAAAAACTAGACAAATAAGTAGTAATTTTCGGTGCCTGCTCCGGACCCGACCCGGCTGCGGTCATCATCTCTAGTCGTGATAGACTCCTTCACGGCGGCACAAGTCGGGTAAAACTGCAGAAGAAGCTCTCGGACGCGGGTTGCACGGGAATGGAAGCCATTTACCCAATCGGCGGTCTCTTTTCCGATCAAATTGCTGCACTTCTCAGCCCCCCTCCAACCCCCGAAGTTGAGGTACCGACTGCCTTCACCATCTCTATCCCTTCCATCTACATTGTTACCGAATACTATTTATCTTTTTTGAATTTCTCCAGAAATATTTTGAAGACCTTACATCATCCAGGCGATGCGATGGGCTCAAAGTGAAGCTCAATGGCGAGTACGGAAAGGGTAATTTTTTTTCTTTCTATTTTCACTCTTCTCCCTTTTGAGTTCTTGAATTGGGTGTTTTTTTCCCGGGTTCTTTTTTTAATCCAAATCCGTACTTTCAGTTTATGCATTTTTTATTTATTTTTTTGTTTAGTTGATTTCATTTTTGGTGACATTGAAATGCATTGCCTGGATGAACTGTTCGATTGCAGGAGTGTTTGCTGAAAAGAACTTCAAGGAAGGGGAACTTGTTTTGAAAGATAAAATGCTTGTTGGTGCACAACATACTTCGAATAAGGTTGTGAAATTTAGTCTCTTTCCTAAAGAACCGTTTTTTACCCCGTGCTTCACATGTTTGTTTTGTCCATTGCCAATGGACTGAATGGTGTCAAAAGAGTCATTTTTGATAATGTTGTAGCTTCGAGTAAATAATGTGCTAAATTAAAAATGGCTTATATTTAACTTCCCATACTTCTTACTTTTAATGAAGTTTTGGGTCTGACGGAAACAGCTTCTCTATTGTTTAGAGGGGTAAGGTCGCATACATCTTGACCACGGAGTTGGGAGTATAATGGGGTTTTAGTTACTTCTCATGTTCGCCCTTGTTTTGCAGATGAACTGTCTTGTATGTAGTTACTGCTTCCGGTTTATTGGCTCTATTGAACATCAAATAGGAAGGCAGCTTTTTTGGCTAGATTTTGGTGTTCCCACAGATGATTGTGAAGGGAAAGAGCTTTCACACCCAAACAGAGATTTTTGCAACTCCCATCATTCTGATGAAGCAGGTTCTTCAGGTAAAGAACTGCAGGAGAATGGTGGATGTTCGTCCAGCAGTTCCAAACCCAAAGTAAGCATCCCAAAGGATTTGCTTCATTCATTAATGAATGGTGACACTCTTCTACCATATTCGGAACATTTTCCGTTGCCCTCAATTGTTCCATGCCCAGGAGCATGCGAAGAAAGCTATTATTGCAGGTTAACATTTTCATAATAGTTTCACTGCTCCAACCACTTCAGGGATCCATTTCATCATTCAAATTGAGCATAATTTGAAAATGCTATTTGAGTTGAGCATCAATAATTTTTTTTAATATCACATTTCAACACTTTTGCAGCCCATCTTGTGCCCATGCTGATTGGGAGGAGTTCCATTCTTTGCTCTGTACTGGAAAGGGCTCAAAAGCATTAAGCACTGAGGCTCTTTTGAAATTCATAGAACATGCTAATGGTATTGTTGTGGTCTAGTACACAAACGACACTAAACTATCTGTCATGGAGTCCATTGATTTTCTTCTAATGTTTAACTCTTTGTGAGGTATGCTTTTGAAATATATGAAGCCATATATTGTTCTCTCTCATCTTTTTTTTTTTTATAAATTTCAGAAACAAATGATATTTTTCTCCCTGCTGCCAAGGTACTCATTGAATTACATGTTTTTTTAGCAGTTATTAACCTCCGCAAAAAAATTATTTTCATAACCAAGGACAGTAGGCATTTATTTATTTGTGATTTAGATGAATGAGGTGCTGTTGCCGAATCCTAAATGATATGCTCCCATTAATACATTATAGGTATGAACGTAATCTCGTGAATTGTGCTTCAGGTTATTTCTTTCACCATCTTGAGGTACAGGAAGTTCAAAGCAGACTGGATTTCTGGAAAAGGAAAATATGATGCTTCAGTAAAGAGTGCTTTTTCTCTTCTGTTGGAAGCTTGGAAGCCTGTATCAATGGGACATAAGAAATGGTACTCTATTTGGTGTTATGAATAAAGTATTGAGATTATCATAACGATCTATTGGTTTGGTCATCTGATTTTTTTTTTGGATGGATTTCCAAATTAATTTTCAGTTGGTGGGGCTGTGTTGATTTGCCTAATGATATTGACCATGGTGATGAAGGTGCAATTAGAATGCAGATTAAGGAGCTCGCTGATGAGGTAAATTATTCAGATTTTGGATCGTTAAGTACTCTCTATGTTGTTATTGGGGGTATTTCCGTATTTTACTGTTCAAATATGATTATTTATTTATTTGATGCTGAAGTTTATTAGTAATTATTTATGATTCAGTCCCTGCAACTCCTGAAGGCAGCCATCTTTGACCATGAATGTGAGGCATGTATCCTTCTTACTCCCTCCGTCCCAAAAAACTTTACCTTCTTTCCCTTTTTGGACGTCCCGAAAACAATTTCCACTTTATTTCCTTTATTTAGTAATGAGCATGCACCTCACAAGATTCCTGTCTCATCTAAACAATTTCTAAGCATTCGCTAAAAAACGTTTCAATACTTCTCTCAAATTCCATGAAATTCAAAAGTCTAATGTTTTTTTTGGGCGGAGGGAGTAGTTCTTAATGAATACGCAAATCTTCTCTTCTATTTGGTTTTATCACTTCAGAGAAATGAATGTCCTCGAGCCCTTGACAATTCACAGTATTTTCTCTTGAAATTTATGGCCATATTATTGGAATGTTCGAACTGAATAATCTGTAAGTTTTTCACTGCAAATTCACTTCCAAAAATAGACTATGAATCCTGAATGTTCAATTGTACAGAAAGGTGAAAGTTTTCTGGTGTTGGAGAAGAATGGTGCTTCTTCTTCTTCTTCCTTCCACCCCCACCCCCACCCCTGTAACCCTTTTATTTGTTTTGAAGCGTAGACACCACGTTCATATATGACTGGTGAACTGGTCAGAATTAAGATGTTCTTTACGTTAACTTCCTTTTTACCCTCTATCTCATGACGCCTTATGGCTGTGACAGTGATTTGATTGTGGAGTCGCCTCTAGTAAACTATTTTAAGCACATTGACGATCTTCCAAGCTTAGAAAAGGTCAGCATTTGATACATAAAATAATTATGAGTGCCCACATAGATAACTGGGATCACTCGAGTCGTGTTTTGCAGAGAGAAGCTGAGCAGATTATACGGCCCATTTTGGATGCTCTCGGTGATGAATATTCAACTTGCTGTCAAGGTAATGTTCTTTCGAATCAGGAGATCTAATTTGCCTTTATTGTAGGGTTCATGTTTAGGAAAGTTTAAAAGATAATCTTTTAACTTTTTGGTGTTAGGCACTGCATTCTTCCCATTGCAGAGTTGTATGAACCATTCGTGTAAACCAAATGCGAAAGCTTTCAAACGAGAAGAGGTGTGTTAAGAACGCTCGTTTATGCCATTTAAGTTTACTATCATTTGTCATGATGATGTTCTTTGTGCCTCTAGCTCGTGCCATTATTTTCGGTTTTCACCACATCTTTCTATTTGTGAGTTTTCAAGATCTTAAAGTTTCAAGAGCCGTATAACATACGACGAACTAATTTATTTTTCTTATTTTATGGCAAGGATTTGGATGGTGACGCAATAATAATTACACTCGAACCGATACAAAAGGGAGAAGAGGTAATTTTTTGATGATTTAATTTGCTTATGTTTGTTGGTATGGCCCTTGAGGGAGAAAAGCATTGTTTTTATGTGTGAGCATATAACAGCATTGGCCATAAATATTAGTGCTTTCTCTGCATTTACAGATTACTATATCATACATAGATGAGGACCTTCCCATTGAGGAGAGACAGGAATTACTTGCAGATTATGGCTTCAGATGTAAATGCCCCAAATGTCTTGAAGAAACCATTGAGGGTGTAAATTAACTCAAAAGTTTTCATTGTTTTCTTGAGATGCTTTTTAATTGTAAATCTTTGGGTTACCCATGGATTTTATTTTTTGACAGAAAATGTATTTTAGCTATTTTGGATTTTTCTAACAAATGACTGAATTACCCATTGAATACTTTCAACGCTCGAGATGTTTTGAATGGCATAGAGCAGTCATTAAACCAGAAAGCGTTACTTACCTTGCTCTAAGTACATGGGTCTTTGGTCTTTAGACCGATATATACATCCTTAAAACCTAAGAAAACAGAACAAATCACATGATGCGTCTAAAGATGTCATTTTTTAATCACAACCAAAAAACTGCTCCAAGGAAGATGCACTGTAAATGTTTGTAGCCAGTCCCCCTGCTTTGGTTGGCGAAATGTGAAGCTGGTTTTTGATAAATCGCTGCAACCATTAGTGGAAAAAAAACAAAAGATTGCATTAACAGCGACTATCAAGTCGATAATAATACTAGTAATGTTTTGGTAATGAAAACAACTTACCGCTAATTGAGTTACGATCTCTGGATTTGTGTCGATATGCCAATCAGGGTCCAGTTGCCTAACAAAAGATGTTCGTCCATTTTCTGTGCTACAAAAGAGAACCTGTGCAAACAGTCATAGAATAAAAGACTTTGTCAAAATCTCCAGACTTATTATGGTAATGTGGCCAAACACATGAGGGGAATTTCAATGAACCGAAGAACAAGGCAATTAGCTAATTAAATAGGGAAAGGTAAGATGCGCTGATTTCGAAATATAGATTTAACAAAGTGGAAAAGATGGAGAACCTGTTTGGTAGGCTTCATTTTCGGCATACTTTTCGACAAAAGACTCAAATTTCACTACATTGGCTGAATCAGGTCAAGTGAATTTGTAAAAAGTAGTAAATGAGTCCCTTTTTCCCTTTTTCAAATAATTATGTGATAGATTCAACTAATTAGCCACAACTTCAACCATTCAGCCATTTTAAACCTCACCAAATGGGGTCAGAAGTGCTAATACCTTGTCCTTCACCAAGCCACTGGATGTAAATAGTCCAGCATCTTCTAAAGCACGAAGGACCTTTTCCTGCACACAACACCTTGTGAGGCAAATGAGTAGGTAGATTTTGGCAAGTAGGATGGATCTAAAAGGCAAATGGTATAAATAATAGGGTCCAAAAGCATGATTTCCTTTTTTTCATTAGATTACTAAACAACATCCCTAATTGTATTGTTCTTGCACTGCATAACAAAACTAAGAGCGAGTACTTACTTCACTTTCATCGTCCAAAACTCTCTCCATGAGATAAAGATCGCATCGTTTTGTGATTTCGCGCAACACTCTTGGCACAGATGATCTTACAGTTGCTTTTTCCTAGAAACAAATATGCACTGTTATGGATCCATGCTTCATAACTGTAACTGAAGGCAACACTATGCAGTCAGAAAGCAAAAACAACAATAACCTGAAGCTCCTCTGGGGTAGTCTCCTCTAGGATCACACCAAGTAGCTGACAGGTTACCTGCTTAAAAAAGTACAATTAATGGTGTACCACCCAATGGCAGAGGGGGCGGATAGATCTACACCTATGAAGCACAGTATTCCACATATTGCAAGGTTATTCCAAGGTTATTTGTTTTAGCCAAGTATTCCACAAATTGCAAACATGATTATTTATTTGCCGTTGAAATATATTTATGTATTGTTTATTGTAGAGTAGCTATGGTTAGTGCAGTGCAGCTGGCTTAGCCTCCATATAGCCACACTGGACAACTCAATGTGTCTCCAAATTGTCCCAAAGTGTCGATATATACTTATGAAATGAGCTATTACTATCTAAT
This sequence comes from Cuscuta campestris, assembly GCA_900332095.2. Lineage (NCBI taxonomy): Eukaryota > Viridiplantae > Streptophyta > Magnoliopsida > Solanales > Convolvulaceae > Cuscuta > Cuscuta campestris. The sequence continues at coordinate 944,471 of OOIL02000218.1, forward strand.
GTTTTGTGTACTTATGCGAGTAAATTTAAAGTACTATGTTTGTATATGCTTTTGAAATGAGCTTATTGAGAAGTACTTATCTAAGTCCCTTATCCAATGTCCAAACTAGGCCACATTGTGCATGGAACAAAGAACAGAAAGATTATGGAGATTGACCTTCCTCCCTCCATTCAACCTTTGCTTAACTATCTTCCCTAGCATTGGCATTGGCTGCACATGGGTAATAAGATTGATTTGATTAATATACTTTAAACAGGTTGAAAGAATATTCTTTTAGCTTGAAGAAAATTTATGTCACTCAACTGTTACGCGCTGAGAGACATTATCAGAAACATGTTGTGCTCTTGAATCAATTGGCAAAGGGCTACATGCAGTTGTTGTTGTTTCTGTGGCTGCAGCATTTGAGCTTCTATTAGTTCTTGCACTTGAACTACTTGGTCCACCAGTTGGCGGCTTAAGCTGTCTTCTCTGATTGCAACTAGACTTTCTCAATAGTGTCCACGCAAACAATACTGCAAAGGCAAGACCCGCAAAGGCTCCAACCGATCTAGAATCCTAAATTTAGTGGGTAGATTTTTAGTTAGTAAGATAGACAATTTCACCATCATAAGGGAGATAGGTTACAAAAGGATTTCATGGTCACATTTATGTTTCTAAACAGGTTAAGATTATCACCACACACAGAGACAAAATATTGAGGGAAACATAAAAGCATTCGTATCTCATACCTGTATCACATCTGTTGAAATATTGGAATAATAACATTGTTCATTGAATTATGGAGTACATGATAGAGTATATATATAGGTTGGACTCCTAACACAACTAGAAATAAGGAATGGAAACTCACTAAAATACCACATCTACCATAAACAGGATTAGGAAGCGGACTAATAATCAAACACTACCATAACCAATACTACCATAAGTAATACTATTATAATTGTCGAACAACATCCAATAAACTACAAACACAAATTAAGATGAGATGAACGGATATAGATTAATAAACGATTTCATTCCATGGAATCAGATTAGAAACAAACAAGTAAAGATTCTCAGAGTGTAGATGTGCACGAAAAGCCTCAATTGATGTTATAAGAAACAGTCTCCCAAATTCTAAGAGCTAAATACATCAAAGAGCAGCTAGATTTCTAACAACTTCATCACAATATGAACTCTAAAGTTCTTGATCTTTTAGAAGATTTATTTGATGAGCATATCATCCTAAGAACGTTTGCAGAGCACGAGGGAGTGAGAAATTAGGGGTAAAAGATTTTAATCAGAGGGGAGACAGCAGCATCTGCAGAATCGAATCTTATAAATAATTTCGCAAAATTAACACTGAACATAACTGCATAAGAACCTAAACTTGTCAGAAACTCAGATTCATTTCCACCCTGTAAGGGAATGTAATCATCTATCTAATGATCCTAAGATGCAGTCCATGAACATCTGAGTAAAAAATACCTAAAAACAAAGGATGAAAAAATCACAATGAAATGAGGGAAAAGAAATGTTTTCATCATCAACAAATAGGAAAATAAATTAATCAATCTAAATTTGGTTTAAAGAACACGTAAAGTGAAGGAAGATATAAAGACATTGGATACCTTGACGGAGAGAAAGCTGCGGAATCGATTGATGAGCTGAGTGAAAATGTCTTTGAGGGAATCTGCCATGCCAGATTGAAACCCAATTCTCGCAAATAAGACTTTTGAAATTCACTAGAACCCTTCACAGTTGAGCTGCTCCAATTGAGATCAAAGAGAGGGAGAGTGTGGGGCTGTTTGACAACTTCTGAATGGGTAAGTGCTGAACCAGTAAGAAGTCTGAACCATTAAGTGCTGAACCAGTAAGAGATCTGAACCATTAAGAGTTAGTATATTGCTTAACTATTCAGAGGCAAATGTCTGATCAATTCAGATAAGAGGTCTTAACCATTCAGACTCTGTATAATACTTAACCATTCAGAGGCAAATCTCTTAACCATTCAGACATCTGAACCATTAAGAGGCTGAAACAAACAGTCTGAACCATTAAGTGCTGAACCATTCAGACATCTGAACCATTAAGAGGCTGAAACAAACAGTCTGAACCATTAAGAGGCTGAAACAAACAGCCCCTGACTATGTCTGAGATATAGGCCATGTTCTATATACTCCATCCGTCCACAAATAAACTTTACGTTCACTATTCACATGGTCAAACTTTATTCACTTTGTTGGCCTATTTTCGTCACTCATTTGATAAAATAATATAGTCATGTCACCTCTAGTTTTATAGATCTTTTGATATAGTATTTTAATATGTAATTTTTATTTTTTAATTCTACACCATTTTTTCATATAAAATGATTTGAAAATAACTTCAGTCAAACATCGTAACGCGTAATGTAAAGTTTAATTTTGGACGGAGGGATAGTTCTCATCTCATTGAAATAATGTTCTGATTTGATCGGTCTAATTTGATCGGATATGTGTGATGTGATTCCAATAAAAAATGTACAGTATTAAGTACTAATACTAAGTAACAAGTAACTTGAAGAGAACATCGATAAAAAAAAAATGCTACTTGCACACGACTTGGACAAATCAACGATTACAAGTCGAGAAAAGATTAAATCTAACAAAGTACTCTCTCGTCCTCAATTGATCTTTTCGTTACGGGTTACGAAAATTGATCGACTTTATTTTCAATTTAATTAATTTGATTGTAATGATAAGATTTAAAAATAAAATTCATATATATAGTAAAAATTACATGAAAAGTTCTAGAGAACTAGATGTCGCAAGACTATACGGGGTATTATTTTGTGAAACGAGTAATAAAATTAGCAAACAAAGTGAGTTAAATTTGACAAAGTGAATAATATCTAGAAAAATCTATAGCGAACAAAGGAAATGGAGTATATAATCTTTATTATTTGTATTTACAACTTATCCAATCAAATTTTTTTTACTTTATTTATTAATTTATTTTCATTACTCATTTGATTTATTTAAAAGAAAATTAATTAAATAGGATTAAAACATAATCATTTTCCCGATATAAGATCATGTGTTTTTAATTTCCAGTGTGGAATCATTAATCATTATCCATTAATCATCACTCAATTAAATGTCCACCATCACTAAACATTATTCCTCTACTAGACATTATTAAGTCCTATTTATAAAATAAAAAAATTTAAGTCATACATTAGGCAATGACTTATATTTTAGTCATATTTAGTGCGAACTTTTCTTAAGAGTTTAGGCATCTCAACTTTTGTTTTAATTTATAAAACTTTTGATATAATTTTATTCATGTACTTTTTCTAAAGAAAATACTCCGTATTATATTATTATTATTATTAAAATATATTTAATTAAAAATAGCTTCAAAATATATTAGTCTTGGTGCTTGTGTTGTCACATGAAGTTGGAAGAGTAATGCTAGTGGTACACAAAGGTGAACCCCAAATGTACACCACTCACTTCTCCACCATCCATTTTTATTTTATTTTTATTTAGTTATTATTTTTTTTTGAATTTTTTGCCTTTTTTTGTGAACAAAGAGGGGTGGGAGACAAATGAGGTACACATTTATATTGAGAAAGTCATTATGTTTTAGTCGTATTTAGGTAAATTACTCTTTCATATTTAGTTGAATTTGAATGTTTTACAATATATTCTTATTTTTATCTTACTCAAAAAATACTTCCTCTGTCATTGGTAACAATCTTTTTTTCTCTGTTTTTGATATTTTTTTTATTTTTTTGTGTTTTTTCATTGAGTATTTGATAAAATAACTTTTGTTTAATATGTAATTTTTGGTTGATAAAATAACTTTTGTTTAACTCTGTTTTCGATAACTTTTGTAAAATTAAGACGTAATTTTTTTAATATGTAATTTTTTTAATATATAATTTCTATATGTTATTGATGTACCAATTTATAAAAAAAATAATTTCGAAAGACAAATAATTGTAACATGTAACTCTAAAATGGCAATCTCAATTTGTAAACAAATTAAGAATGAATGAAGTATTTAGTTTTTTTTTTTTAATTTCTTCGTCAGTATCATGTGGTCATGTCTAGAAAAATAGTGGGGAGGAGAGTAATTTTTTTATGAAGTTAGTGAATTTATTTCGGTGACTATAACATTACTTTTCGATTGAATATCATATCAATAAATTTAATTAGACAAGTAGTAACTCTTCAACATTTATTCTTTGTTCCAAATTCATCAAATCTCTAGTGAGAAAATGAACCCTCGTCCATTATTCTATATTAGAAATTGCTGTATACTTTGACTGACTATACACCACATTTAATTTACTCTCCCCAAGAATAATGACCTTTCTCAACACCATCTTTTTCTTCAAACAACTTTGGATCATCGCCACCTTCACTTCCCTCTTCCTCCTCCTCCTCAACTACCACTCCACCCCTCCCTCCTCCGTCTTCCACCGCCCGTCCTCCGTCAACCCCACCGCCGCCGCCACGACCGCCGCCAGCCACATTGTTTTCGCCATCGCGTCGTCCGCGAAAACCTTCGAGAAGCGCAAGGACTACGTGCGCGTGTGGTACGCGCCGAACACGACGAGGGCGTACCTCTTCCTCGACCGCCAGCTCAGCAACGGCACCCGGACCGACCCGACCCTCCCCCCGGTCCTCGTCCACGAGAGCACGGACGGGTTCCCTTACAACAACAGCAAGGGGGACCGGTCCGCAGTGGCGATGTCACGGATGGTCAAAGCCGTGACATCAGCAGCACTGCGGAACAAGTCCGAGGTGCGGTGGTACGTGTTCGGGGACGACGACACGGTGTTCGTGGTGGACAACGTGGTGAGCGCGCTGTCGGCGTACGACCACGAGGAGTGGTACTACGTGGGGGGCATATCGGAGAGCTACGAGCAGAATGCCTATTTCTCGTTCGAGATGGGGTACGGCGGCGGAGGGTTCGCGCTCAGCCGCGGCTTGGCGGAGGTCTTGGCCGGAGTAGTGGATTCTTGCATCGTGCGTTACCCGCAACTCTACGGCAGCGACGCCAGGATCTTCTCTTGCCTGGCGGAGCTCGGCGTGGGGTTAACGCATGAACCCGGTTTCCACCAGGTGCGTATACGTACATCCTTCACATCAAACGGTTTCCCATTCGACATAAATTCAATCTTTTATTTTTGATAGTAACATAAATTCAATCTTAATTACTTTCACTATTAAGAAAACTACTAAAACAACAATAATGCATGCACAAATCTCTTACTCCATTCATCCATAAAAGACTTTTATATTCACATGCAATCTAAATACCCGGAGTAGTTAGTTTCTTTCTTTTTCTATTTTCTTAATATTTTATTCTTCATATTTTGATATATGAAACATCATACTACGTATTTTATTTCTCACTAAAAAATACTCCGTATCATATTTTGATATATGAAACATGTTTTAGTCTTGTTAAATATTTGGGAGAAATGCTCCATCTGTTTATAAAAGATTGCTAGAATTTGACTTTTTTTATCAAACTGTTGTACTATATGAGATTGAATTAAATATAGTTTAAAATAATTGAATATTATAAAAATTTAATATTCCAATGCAAAACTGTTGGACAATACGAATAATAATAGTATTACTTATGGTAGTGTTTGATTATTAGTTAACTTTCTATTCCTGTTTATGGTAGATGTTATATTTTAGTTAGTTTTCATTCTCTATTTCTGGTTGTGTTAAGAGTCTATCCTATATATACACTATCATGTATTTTATAATGTGAAATTTGCACTGAATAGGAATAGAACATAAGCCATATCCCAATGTTGTACTTAAACTTTTTTATTCCCTAAATAGGACTTAATAATGTCTAGTGAGAAGAATAATGTCCAAGTGATGCTGAACATTTAGTTGAATAATGACTAATAGATCATGACCAATGATCCTACATTGGGAAATAAAAACATATGGTCTTAAATTGAGAAAGTCATTATGTTTTAGTCCTATTCAGATAAATTACCCTTCTATAATTCAATGAACAATGTTGTTCCAATATTCTAACAAAAACTTTTTTTTATAAAATAAATTCAATTTTACTAAATTGACATTATAACTACATATACTTTTTTCATAATTTGCGGTAAAAGTATGTCACCGCTTGACCAAAAAAGTTAAACTGTGACAGTCTTTTAGGGACGGAGGGAGTATATAATTAGGACAAATCATGCTCTATATATACTAAAATTTAATATGACCTTACTACAAATAATGCCAATAAAAAAATTTCAAAAGAACACTTTGAAATGTCAACATTCCTATTTACATAGAAGATTTTATTTTGATATAACATCCGTTTAATCTTTTACGGAGTAGTTTTCTTTAGGTGATTATTTTGCTTTGAAACATTTGCTCCATATAAGACTAAAAGGTAGTACTTTTATCTAAATAGAACTAAATATGTTTTATTCCCTTTATGACACATAATTCCATATGATTTGAAATATGTGTTCTCATTATGAATAAATCCCAATGACTCTACGAATGTGGTCATTAACAACAAGCATTGGAAAATGACTGATTATTACAATGACTATTCAAATCATTTTTAATAATGTCTTATTCTACTTGAATTATGTAATTGTTCATTTTCTCAAAGGAAATGTATTTTAGAACTTTTCATTACCAAATATTAGAGTTTATATACTCCGTATATGACTGGTCCTATTTAGGAAAAAGTAATATGTTTAGGTCTCATTTGCGTAAATTTCCCTTTTACTTTTTATTCATAATCTCCGATGGAGATAAATGTTCACTATTTTTGGACTTTGGATATAATGAAATAAAATAAAATAGCTCTTTAGTTTATTTGTGTTTCTTTCAATAGTAAATTAGCAATTAGCTTAGTCAATGAACTTTCAAGTTGCATTATGAGTTATCTGGAGCACTCCCATTTTTATGTTTTAAACATAGATGTCACACTCTCTACATTACTCCGCCCTTCCTTGCCGGGCCGGAACCATTATGGCATTGAACCATTTGTTGTTGTTGTATGTTGTAATTATTCTTTTTTTTTTTTTCAATTGTAGGTTGATCTATGGGGAAACCTGTTTGGCTTGCTCACATCACACCCACAATCCCTTCTATTATCCCTACACCACCTCGACGGAGTTCAGCCCCTCTTCCCCAACACGTCCCGCCTCCAAGCCCTCCACCGCCTCTTCTCCGCCGCCCGAGCCGACCCGGCAAGAATCTCCCAGCAAACCGTCTGCTACGACCCGAGCCGCTCCCTCTCCTTCTCCCTCGCGTGGGGCTACTCCGTTCAGATTTACGAGGAAAACCGCCCCCTCCCCGACCTCCTCCAGCCCCTCCAAACCTTCCACCCCTGGAACAGAGAAAAGCGGGCCCCGCTTTTCATGTTCAAGACTCGACGCGTTTCCTCCCACCCTTGCAGGAGGCCCCTCGTGCTCTTCTTGGACCGCGTCGAGTCGGATGGCGGGCCCGGAGGGGGTGTTCGGACTAGGTACACCCGACAAGGGCATTTGAAGCGTTGCTTCAGAAATCTTGATCTGGCGAACTTGCAAACGGTCAACGTTTTTTCTAACAAGCTGGATGTCAGAGTATAAAACTTTTCTGTACTCCTTAGTTATAAGTTTGAGTTTTGAGTTGAGTTGGTTTTTTGACGTGTATATGTGTTTAATTTTCAGGTGAAAGCTCCGCAACGACGACAGTGTTGCGACATTTCGTCATCTTGGGATGAATCGATGGATATACGAATCAGAGAATGTGGGAGAGATGAACTGACGGCCATGTTTACATGAACTAAATTTTTTTGAAGACTATACTTAGATATGTTTTTTTTCAATGATATTTTAGGGATAATATATGATAGTTGAAATTAATTTTCAGTGTCATCATATCCTAGTTAATTAATTAATGGTGAAGTAGGAAAGGTCTTCTTGACTTAGAAATGATCGATAACTGGAAATTTGCATGAATGTAACGATTCTTTTTATAATGTTCTAGGCTTCTAGCAACAAAAATACAAAATTAAGCACTTATGAGTGTATTCCGTATAATTTAGGATTAGCGTAAAATTTAAATTTGAAGAATCTTGACCAAAAGACTACTAGTGAAAGAGTTTTTTTTAATGTTCTTGTGAAAGAGTTAATTAAAGTGAAGATGGCGGCACCAAATTCAAGTCTTGTGAAAGAGTTTTAATTATACTCCATATATAGTAGGTCTAAAATGACACCAGAGCTACAAGTGTCATTTGGTTACACCAGTTTAATTTGGTTGGCTTACACCAATGCAAAAGGGAAGACATGACGTTTTTTCTTAAAAGTTAATTAAAAGGAAGTTAGGTCATTTTCTGAATAGCATGCTAAGTGACCCCAAAGATTGTAGAACAAAAGTTTACACTCACATTTTGATAGTTTATATTGACATAAAATATCAGTGTGATTCCAAAATTTCACATTGACATTTTGTATGAATGTAAGTAATCAATATCACATTTACATTGACATAAAATATAAGTATGAACTTTTTTCGTACTTTTGGGGTATAATATTTGGAGTACAAGTAGATGTATTATTTTCTAAAAGTATGAGAATATTTGGGGAAATATATATTTTTAAAAGTTGGAATTATTTTTTGGAATAGAAATTTAGTGCATGTTCTCTTTACTTGATCTGATTAAAAAAAATTATAATTTGATGTGGTTTGGTCTGATTCTAATTATAGTTATACTTAAAACTATATTTAATCTTATCTAATTTCAATAAATATAAATAATACGGAGTAAATAATAAGATTACGTTGAAGAAAATTGTTCCATCTTAAACAAGTTTTTAGTTACGAGAATCAATAACAAGCTAAGGTTGCACATTTTATTAGCAAAAGTCCCTTTTATTAGACCCACATGGAAAACCAAAAACCAAAAAAAAAAAAAAGAAAAACAATGAGATAATGATGAATTAAAAAAAAGAAGTGACACATAAACATGGAATTGATGGAGAATGAAAGATGGATTTGGATTGGGAATGTGAATGTCCAAGCAGCCTAGCAACATACGCCATTGAGCTACAATTCCGCTAGCTTAATTCCAAAGGATTGGCTATGCATCTTCATCTCTTTCCCCCTTTCACAATTCTTCTTAATTTAATGTTCACCATTCATAACAACAACAAAAGATGCACTTGATGAAAAGCCATCATCACCATTACTATTATTCCCCCAAGACAATCTTCCTACTCTCCTCCTCCTTGTTGGCCATATTCCTCCTCTCTTCCTTCCTCCTCCTCCCCGACTCTACCCTCTCCTTCCTCCTCCGTGGCTCCGCCTCCCAACGCCATGCCCCGCCGCCGCCCCCTCCGTTGTCCCTCCGCCACGTCGTGTTCGGGATCGCCTCGAACGCGAACTCGTGGCGGAGGCGCAAGGAGTACGTCAAGCTCTGGTGGCGGCCCGCGGAGATGAGGGGTTGCGTTTTCCTCGAGCGGGAAAACGCGACCTCTGCCTCCGACAACGACACCGCCCTCCTCCCGCCCGTGTGCGTCTCCGGGGACACGTCCCGGTTCCGCTACACGTACGGGGCGACGGGGAAGGGGACGCCCTCGGCCATACGCGTGGCCCGCGTGGTCTCGGAGACCGTGGCCCTGAACCACACGGGCGTGAGGTGGTTCGTGTTTGGGGACGACGACACCGTCTTCTTCCCAGAGAACCTGGTGAAGACGCTGTCCAAGTACGACCACGGGTTGTGGTACTACATCGGGGCCAACTCCGAGAGCCACGCCCAGAACAAGTTCTTCTCCTACGGGATGGCGTTCGGCGGGGCTGGATTCGCCATTAGCTATCCTCTGGCTAAAGTCTTGGCTAGAGTTTTGGATTCATGCCTGGAAAGATATCCACATCTCTATGGAAGTGATGCCCGAATCCATGCCTGTTTATCCGAGCTCGGCATTTCTTTAACTCTCGAGCCCGGATTTCATCAGGTTTATTCTTAGGAGAATTTACTTAAATAACACTACAACATAATGACTTTCTCTAAATAGCACCACATGTATTTTTCTTTCCAATGTAATACCTTTAATCATTATGCATTAGTCATTATTCAAGTAAATATTTGTCATCACTGGACATTATGGACATTATTAAGTACGATTTAGGGAATAAAACAATTTATGTGCTATTTAGTGCAAATATTTTTTATTCTTAAGACTCAAACTTGTACTTAGATTTATGAAATATTCTTATCTGGTACGTTTTGAATCAGTTGGATGTTCAAGGGAACGTGTTCGGATTGCTGGCGGCGCATCCGGTGAGACCGTTGGTCTCACTCCACCATATGGATGTATTGTTTTCGATATTCCCACACATGACGATAATCAAATCTCTCCGGCACCTGTACGCCGCCGCGGCGGTGGACCCGCACCGGATCTTGCAGCAGACGGTGTGCTACGACCGGTGGTTTTCGTGGACAGTGTCGGTGTCGTGGGGGTACGCGGTCCAGGTGTTCGGGAACCACGTCCGGCTGCCGGAGGCTCTCCGGGTGCAGCAGAGCTACATGCCGTGGAAGAAGGGCGGGAGGGGGATGGTTTATGACTTCGACACGTGGGATTTCAACCCCGACCCCTGCCGGAGGCAGCCCATTTTTTTCTTCACTAATGCTTCTTCCGCCGCGGGCGGCGGCGGCGGTGATCGGGTCTCCACCGTGTACCGGAAGATGACCAAGGAGAAATGCAGATTTGACTTGGCATCTCCGAGGAAACTCGAGGAAATCAAAGTTCATTCCCACAAGTTGGTCCTTGACCGGAATCAGGTATTTTAGTTTGTCTTCGATTCAAGTTAGATAAATTTTGATCATCAAAAACGAAATTTGACACGAAAAAAAATGATGTGATTGAGAAATATATGGCGCAGTTGCTAGCACCAAGAAGGCAATGCTGTGATGTGTTAGCTTCAACTTCAGAAAGAGTAATGGAGATTGAGATTAGAGAATGTAAAGAAGATGAGATTACTTTTCTCCAGCAATGATGAAAATGGTGGGTGTGACCAAATTTCTCACAATCAAAGTGCTTAATTACTGTAATTTAGACCTCAGATCAATTTTTTTGTTTGTTTTTTTTTGGTTTGTTTTGGTTTAAGGACACAAAGTCATGTATGTATGAGTAAATAGGGACAGAAATTTAGGGCTGGAATTTCAATGTTCTGCTCATAGGTCATTAGATCAACGTGTAACAGGTTGACATCTGCTGTTGAGCAGAATATAGTTTTAGACATAACAAATTTCTGAAATAAAGTGTTTGATATATCTCGAATCTAGCATATATCAACTACCTCTAACACCGAACCTCTGCCGTTGCCCGACAATCGTTGACACTCACCTTTCACTATCGGTAATGGGCGTGATCAACTCTCATTTCCAGTAATGAACTAAAAAAGAAAAAAAAATTGACGTGATACTGAATGACTCGGAATGGACAACGTGATAGGCGTGATCCACACCTATGAGCTTAAAACTAACCATATACTTATAAGCCTTACATGTTTTGGTACAATATAGTAGTAATATTCGAAACTGTCAAAATTCATTCGAAAGAATCTTTCCACTACCACCGACATCGCAGGAAACTGCTTCAACGGAACTGGATCTGAGTCTGAAATATATTATTAAGACAATGCTCGATCTATGTATGTAAATCGCGAAATCAATATTCTTAGGGCCTGTTTGGGAATAGCGTTAGAGATTAGCGTTAGTGTTTTGGATAGAATTTTAACGGTGCAGATTACTTTGAAAACGCTAACGCTAAACGCTGTCCGTAGATAGCCTTTTCAAAACGCTAACGCTAATCGCTAACGCTATTCCCAAACAGGCCCTTAGACTATTAGATTCTCTTTACAGAAATACAGATCCTCTGGAACCTCATCCAAATCGGAACAGGGATGATAAACAATAGAGTGGATTAATTGAAAAACCTGCTAAAGCAATGGATCGACTCAAGAAGAAAAAAAAATACGGAGTAGTAACTAAGAATGCGCCGGGCCAGAGGCCACCAGAGCAGCGCTGGGAGGACTCAGTGCAGGCGGGATTGCCGAGACGGACGGTGGCGGTGGCGGAGGAGGTGCGGACGCCTGCAATTGAGGCGGCGGAGGAGCTGAATTGGGACTCTCCGGGCTCTGATCTACGCTTTCCGGCGGCGGCGGCGGCGGCGGTGCAGATGACGACGGGCCGTCGTTCGGCGGAGAGACACTAGGGTTCGGGTCGGGGAAAGTAGCGATGGGGTTGATTTGATTCGGAGGGGCAGGGCTTGCGGTGAGGTTACAGGATTCGCCGGAGCAAGAGGCGTGGTCTCCTCCGTCGTGATTCCGTTTCCTGAAAAGGCCGCCGAGTCCCAAGATGAGGCCAGTGAGCACCAGAACGGTGACGATGAAGATGAAGATCTTCGTGGCTTTCCCTACGTAGCAGCACATCGTCTTCTTCTTCGTCGTCGTCTCTATGTCTGCATCTGCCTTTTTGTCTTATATGTCTCTGGCGAATCTATAATTTCCTCTTTTCTGCTCTCATGGATTCTTTTCATTTCATTTCATTGTGTCCCTGGCTGGAGCAGAAGGGAGCTGTATAAATACCATTGTTGAATGAATGGTGATGAGGAGGAGCGCAGTAGAAGTGGTTGGTTGGGTGGCAGAGATGGCAACCTGGCAATGGGTCATGTGAAGGTGGTGAAAGCCTATTGGGAAAAACTTGCGGCACAATGTCACGAGTGCACAATTTCGCGGTCATGGTCAATGCTACCTTGCCCCACCCATGCATCCAAGTTTCTCCTATTTTGCTCCTATTGTTCATGAAGAATATTCTTTACAACCAAAAAAATTGAGTTATATGCATAAATAATTCTTGTGGTCCTAGGTATATAGTCTTTATATTTTTAAAAATTCTTAAATAATTCATCTGGTCAAAGAATTGATTTATAATTAGTCTTTTTTTAAGTAAAATATGGAGACGGCAGAAGACATGCGTACTGCGTGAAGATGTGAAACATGAAAACCTACTTGAAAAGTAGAATATTATCGAGCTTAGATGGAACATTATTTCAAGATTCAAAATTATCATTGTTGAAGATATGAAGATTTTGTAAGAGTTAAACCAAAAGGCGGAAGATCTTTTATTACGTTTTAAACTTACATAGTTACACATCATTAATGAAACTTCAAATTAACTTATTTTTGAAATTTTAATTGCAATGAAGGTGAGATGGAGATAGATCTCACACATGGGATAGAGACCTCCTTGAAGTTATGTTTATACAAGATGATATAGATGAGATTTGTCGAATCTTCAAATTACATGAGATCTAACTGCATCTCATCGTCATTCGAGAGAGTCCACCTAGTATGCATCTTCAATATATAAAATTTGTTACATATAGGAGTAAAACATTGTCCATTTTCCAAAATAAGACCTCTTAGTTTTAATTTTTTATGTAGGACTTAATTAATTGCTAAAATATCTGTAAGCACAAATATTTAGTATTAAACCTAAACCTAATCACTACTCTCAATCTTCCCTGTCGCCAAGCATTTACGAAGTACTTTTTTTTTACCTCCACCATTGACATTCTTCTTCTTCTCCTTCTCCTTCTCCTTCTCCTTCTCCTTCTCCTTCTCCTTCTCCTTCTTCTTCTTCTTCTTCTTCTTCTTCTTCTTCTTCTTCTCATTTTTTATATTTTGTTTTCCATAACCATCTCCTTCCCCCACACACCCATGATGTCGCTAGCCATCGTCGTTTTTACACGGTCAGATTTTAAAAAAAAATCCATCTATCTTGATCTATTTTTCTTTTCTGACCTTATTTACTACCAACTTGTTTTTTTCAACTTTTGGTTCTTTTTTGTAATTATCTACATTTTTTTAATGACTTATTGATTTTTGGGGTTTGATCTTCTTCATCTTGCTTTTGTTAATTAACTTCATTCTTTGTGGTGCCACTATCATTCATTGTCACTACAATGACATTAAAGACTGTGGACATTGTTCTTTTTCCTCAATGGATAATTTTTTTTAACATAGTGGATAATGTCTATCCAGCAGAGGACATTATTAGATAAAATCGTGGACATTGAGATCATAATGACAACAAATGCAATGGATTGGACAATGAGCAGTTAAAATGTTGTGAATATCGTCTTTTTTATTTATGAATATAAAGACTTTGAACATAGTAGATAGTATTCATCTGGTATAGGACATTATTGGAGATAATAGGCGGCGATGGTGGCTGGACGGTCTATAATGATTGTTTGTTGTGATGGGCGATAATGGATTGTAATGGATGGCATGGTGGCGGCCGGATAAAGTTATAAATTAAGATTTGAAACCTAAAAGGATATTTTAGTACATTTATATTAACAATTAATCAATTGTTAAATAATTAGAAACTAGTTAGGGAAATAAAAAACATAAGATCCTTTTTGTTAGAATATAAATAACTGTTCTTGGACCACAACCACAAGCTTGAGCTTTTGGTTGAGTTGGTTCCTTGACATGGTATCGGAGCCTCGTTGACTAAGAGGTCACGAGTTCGAAACTCAGCGCCACCCAGTTTAAAAAAATTAAGGTTTCACGTGCAAGGCTCGAAAAAGACTGCCCCTGCACGTGAGGGGGCGTATTAGAATATAAATAACTGTTCTTGGGCCACAACCACAAGCTTGAACTTTTGATTGAGTTGGTTCCTTGACACTATTCAGGGAAAATGAATATATTTTGACCTTTTTAAAGTAATTTTCTCCTCTAGTATAAGGTGATATGTATTATATTTTTAATGGGTAAAGTGTATGTTTGGCAAAGGAAGTTGAGAGAAAGAAATTGGAGTGAAAAAATTAACTTTCACTTGTTTGTTTGGCTGGGGAAAATGAAGTGGGAATTCAAAATGTTATAGAACAGTGGTAGTATAACAATTTGATCAAAGAAATTACAATCTTCGTCTCAATGCATTGGTTTAATTTAACTTTTTGAGTCAAACCAAATAAAGTTTAGACTTCAATTTAATAAAAATGGTAATATATATTAGTATAAAAAAGCTTCATTATAACAATCAAATTTAGAATTTTTAAAATTTTTATTTTATTATTTCAATATGCAGTATAAATCGAGAATAATTAATCATTAAAATTCATTTAATTTAACTCTAAAAAATCAAGTGGGAATCTCTGGTAAAAAAGTTTTCTCAAGAAAGAATCCCGCATTTGAACTACTCCGTATAAGGGCCAAAAGTGTGTTTTTAAAAAGTTACGAATTCAAAAGTTGTGTGGACGTTTATTTCGTCATCTTCCTGTCCGCCCCTCCCTTATTTTGCCTCCTAAAAACAATAAACAAACATTCCAGCGAGCAAAAAATCCCATGGTAACAATATATCAATAGCCATCTTCTGCATTTCTCTGCGATCGAACCCCTTCCTCCAAAAGGCTTTACGGCCTGGGTCGGGGTCGAAATCTCTATCTTTTCTCTCTCCACTTGCAATTTGGGATTTTTTTCTTCTTTTGTGACGTTGGGGGGGTTCGAATCACAGGCCGATTTTTCTTGATTTCGCCGGCGTTTCTTGAAATCGGGCCGTTGTGTGCATAATAATAATAATACGAGATGAGATGAGGGGGGAGGGGTCATGGATGGGAAGGGTAATTTGGGAATCGGGCATGACAATGGCTAGATTCGTCGTCCTTCTTGTTGTTTTTCTGACCGCTTTGGTTTCCATTGATTCCGGTTGGAAGCTTTCTGGCGGCCATTTAGGTCATTTGGATGTTCAAAAGACAGACAAACATTCGGTAGGGCATTTTAATTTTCCCTTCTGTAATTCTAGTTGTTTTTTTCATGATTCTTATGTGATTTTAACAATGTTTCAGCTTCGGACTAAATCAAAATGTCACATTAAACTTTCCCTCGTTTCTTACTCTCTATGAAGTTTTGGGCAGTAGATGAAACAACCTCTTTGATTTTTACAAATGTTAAGGTTGTATCTTGGCCTTGGAAACCAAATGGAGTCTGGGATCGTACTTGTTTGGTTGTTGTAGGTGATTTTGACATGTATCTTAGTTTGATGATTGATGAAAAAAGATATGTCTGGACAATTTCTGGAAATTTATGTTCAATTGGAAATAAATGTGGAAAAAGAGAAGCTACCATGGAGCCAATGTATGGAAGAGTAGCTGTAGATTCTTAGTTTTATAATTTTTACTTGTGGGATATGCCAAGATTTGGTTGCTTAATGCTTATTAATCACAAAGTATTTGCATGAGATTCTTTGGATGAGTATAGTGTTTGATCTGTTGTGAAAAACAGGCAGAACAGGTGTGGATTCTTTGTATGAAACAGTTGCAAGAGAATCCCAAAGAGGGTTCCCATTTTCGGCATCCATCCGAGGGAAGTCATAGTTCTGTAAGGACTCACAAAACTTTGTCGGCAACAAGAACATTATGGGAGGTTAAAGAGAAGCAAATTCCTTTGGGCTGCATACTTGATGAAAACCCCTCTTTACATGATGAGCTTGACTCTCTGTTTATCAAGTACAAAGATTTTACGCCGAGGAGATCTTTGAGACATAAAAAGAAGAAGCGCTCGTCTTTGCATACTTCTGCTCCATCTCCAGTCCCATCATCTCGTCGTGCTCATGTTGGCTCTCATCACTCTCCTTCTCAATCCAAAGAAGTTTTTAAACCTCATTCACAGTCTGCAACTCAAAGTCTCCCCCTTGACAAGCTCTCTCGTCCATTTTTCGTTTCCCTTCACGCTTCTCCACACAAACCACCAAACCATCTTCTCCAGCTACAGATTGTTACTCCTGACCTATCAAATGCTCTCCCAAAGTCACCAAATGATCTCCCAAAGTCGCCAAATGATCTCCCAAAACCACCAAGTGCCCTCCCAAAACCACCAAATGCTCCGAAAACTCCGAGTGCTCCAAAGCCACCAGATGCTCCAAAACCACCGACTGCTCCAAAACCGCCAAATGCTCCGAAACCACCGAGTGCTCCAAAACCACCAAATGCTCAAAAACCACCAAGTGCTCCAAAGCCACCAAATGCTCCGAACCCCCCGAGTGCTCCAAAACCTTTGAGTCCTCCAAAACCACCAAGTGCTCCTCGGAAGCCAAAAAATGCCACATCAGAAAATAATGATGATAGAAGAACATTTAGGATAGCTGCCATTGCTGGGTCCACCACGGCAGCATTTGCCTTTGTGGCTCTATTCTTGATTTGCTGCCTTAAGAAAAGAGAGGATAATGGTGGGCAACGAGATGGAAGACCTCTTCTTAAGAATAGCACTGGTAATATTTCTGCTCTATATTATGGAGTATATAAAAAGACAGCTGCGTTATGTGTTATGACAATATATATATTCGCTATGGTCTTTATTAGTTATTACTCTCATCCTCCCAAAAGTTTTATGCTGTACTGACCATTTTGAATGTTTATCTGTTTAGGTTCTTCACAAAACACTCAGAGCATACGCAGTTCTAGCAATAAGGATTCCCAGACTTCGGTCAATGTGAGTAATCTCTCTGGTGGAAACAGTTCATCAGGAACCAAAACTATGGGTCACGAAGCTACTGTGAACCTTCAAGCATTACCGCTTCCTCCAGGAAAATTTGCTCCACCTCCACCCTCTCCATCACCACCAGTACCGCCACCACCTAAACCTCCAGCTCCAAAAGCCCCTCCCCCTCCGAAAGCTCGCCCTCCTCCTAACCCACCTAAGCCAGGTGCCCCCAAGTCTTCGCCTCTAGGACCACACCGCAGAGGGCAATCTTCTGGAAGTGAGGGAAGTGAAACCGGAGGAGGGTCTCCCAAGACTAAACTAAAGCCTTTTTTCTGGGACAAGGTCAATGCAAGTCCTGATCACTCAATGGTTTGGCATGACATTAAAGCGGGTTCTTTCCAGTAAGGATCATGTCATTCTTTGTTACTATTTCTATCTTTTCGCCATGAAAGCTTTTGAACTTGTGTGGTGTGATCAGGTTTAATGAGGAAATGATGGAGTCATTGTTTGGGTACTCTCCAGCAGAGCAAAACAAAAACGAGCGCAAGAAAGATTCGTCTTTGAGTTCTACTCCGCAGTATATTCAGATAATTGAGGCTAAGAAGGCACAAAACCTAGCTATACTTCTGAAAGCATTGAATGTGACAACTGAGGAAGTCTGTGATGCACTAAGAGAAGGTAGCTCAGTAGTTGTGGGCTAGGAGTGTGTATTCTGCTATTGTTAATTTTAATTATTAATTGAATGTTTGTGCTTAATGTGATCCTAGGTAATGAGTTACCACCCGAGCTCATTCAGACACTTTTGAAGATGGCACCAACATCAGATGAAGAACTTAAACTGAGGTTATATCCTGGGGAAATTTCTCAGCTTGGCCCTGCAGACCGCTTCCTAAAAACTATTATTGAGATACCCTTTGCCTTCAAAAGGATGGAATCGTTGTTGTTCATGATTAATCTTCAAGAAGAAGTTTCCTCCGTCAAGGAGTCCTTTGCAACCTTAGAGGTAAGCCCCCAAACTATAAAAAAAACAAGCTCCGTACAGTTCTACAAAAAGTAGGGTCTAAGGAGGGTGTGTACCCATTCCTTACACCTACTCAGAAATAAGCTTCCAAAATCTAAAGTCCCTAAATGTTTGTTCCGTTTAATATATTATCTATTTAGCTAGGACTTTGCTTACCCTATGTACATATCTTACAGGTGGCATGTAATGAGCTAAAAAGCAGCAGGCTCTTCCTGAAACTTCTAGAAGCTGTTCTAAAAACCGGGAACCGCATGAATAATGGCACTTACCGAGGCGGTGCCCAAGCTTTCAAACTTGATACTCTCTTGAAACTCTCAGATGTGAAAGGAACTGATGGCAAGACCACACTCCTACATTTTGTTGTTCAAGAAATCATTAGATCCGAAGGCATAAGAGCTGCACGTAGATTAAGGGAGAGCCATAGTATGTCCAGTGTAAAAACTGAAGATCTTGTAGAGGATTCCCAACCTGAATCCAGGGAGTATTATAGAACTCTCGGCCTTCAAGCAGTCTCCGGTCTCAGTGATGAGCTTAAGAATGTGAAAAGGGCTGCCGTCATAGATGGTGACAGCCTAACACAGTCAGTGTCAAAACTTGGGCATTCACTCCTAAAAGCCAAGGAGTTTTTAAACAATGAGATGATGAGTTTAGAGGACGACAGTGGGTTCTCAGAAACACTGACTAACTTCTTGGAACACGCAGAAGGGGAAATCCCTATGCTGCTGAACGAAGAACAAAAGATTATGGCTTTGGTAAAGAGCACGGGAGATTACTTCCATGGGAGTTCAGGAAAAGATGAAGGGTTGCGTCTCTTTGTGATTGTCCGCGACTTCTTGATAATGTTGGACAAGGTATGCAACGAGGTTGAAAAGGCAGCAAAGTCAAAGGTTAAGGTTCCAGAAAAGGAACTGACATCATCAACCTCAACAACTCGTTCACAAGATTCGCAAACGGATCCTTTGCCTGATGTTGTTCGCCAGCACCTATTCCCAGCAATAACATCACGGAAGATTGACGATGATTTCAGTTCAGATGAAGAGAGTTCGTCTCCTTAAGCTTCTGGTTAAAGGGTCTACAACAAAGTTGTTGGCTGGTGAATCAATTTAACTGTTAGCACAACATTAGCCTTGATTTGTATATAATGTATATATGTTGGATCAAAGGCGTTTCCTATTTACTCTTGAATGTTTAGGTGAATGAGAAATCTGGGAATACACAGCAAGGGAAGGTAGTATGCAACAGAATGGTTTATCCTTCGTCCATGTAAATTCATACTTGGTTGTCACCCTGCACAGCTCCAATGTAACAATGTAGCCACAGTCATATATCTTTCTCTATCAAACGCTTAATAAATATGTGATGTTATACCAATTTTGGATTTTGAATGAAGTGGTTTTTGTTTTCATTTAAGTTTCTTTCCATGTGCTTGTTGCACTCTGCTTTCATTTGACTTTTTAGTTTTGTATTCCATCTGTCTCAAAAATAAGTTTCCATTTTGACTGTTATCGTCTGACTTATGAGATTCCACTGGGTAAATTGTTGTCTGGCTTTGATGGTCATATTTTTTTGATAATTGATTTGCATTATAATGATAATATATTGGAACCATGAAGGCCAAATTGAGATATTTTAGAAAAGATTTCTAACCCACAAATTCCTTTGGTGAACATGAGGGAGTGTGGGCAATTTTCTTTTTAAAAACATTCAATATGGGTTCTGACATATTCGCATAATTTGACTTTTTATGGTTCCCTTAGTGAATATTTTAACCATTTTTTATCTAACATAAAAAAATTAAATAAAAAGTACTCTATGAAAGTTTTTAATAACACAAATCTAATTAATTTTTTTTATAATTCGTATTACTTCTTAAAAAATATTCCGAAGCCAAAGTCACTCAAGTGTAATTGAAAAAAAAAACAAAATGAACAAATATTTTGTACCCAGTAATTATTTTTATTCTCTTTTCTAAACAAAATCACACGAATTTTAACTTATTAACAAGAGAACCAAGTCCTATCAAGGACAAAATTACACACAACAAATGGAGCATTTGACTTATGTAAGAATATGTCCTTGGCACTCAAGTTATTTCAATAACACTATGCCCTTGCTTCTCATTGTTCAATCCCTTCTCCTTCATCAACATTCTTACATCTCCAACTCTATCCCACATGTGTGCCAAGGCATAGAGATTGGACAACTGCACATAGTGATCTCTGTTAAGTGGATCCAATGCAAAAAGTCTCTGTGCAGCATACTCACCCAATCTCACATGGCAATGCATCTTACATGCACTCAGTAGTGCCTTCCAAACTGAAACAGATGGTTCAGCTGGCATTGTCTCGATAAAGCCGCGTGCCTTCTCAAGATACCCGGCACGACCCAGCAGATCAACAACACAAGCGTAATGCTGGTGGTGCGGTTTGATTCCATGATCCCTCATGCAGTTGAGGAATTCTAATCCCTCTTGTATGAGCCCAGAATGATTGCAAGCCACAAGGAGCCCTAGGAAAGTCACATCATTCGGAGAGACCCTTGACCGTTTCATTGCATAGAAAAGATCAATGGCTTCTCTCCCCCGACCGTGCGAGCCATAAGCCATTATCATAGCACTCCATAAAACCACATCTTTCTTTTTTGCCCTATCAAATACGTTGCGGGCAAAATTCACACATCCGCATTTGGAATACATGTCGACAAGAGATGTATTGACAACAACATCGTCTTGGTAGCTGCTGTTGGTAACATAATCTTCGATCCATCTTGCATGACCAAGAAATCTCAGTTGTGCACAAGCCATGATCGTAGACTGTATAGTTACGACATCAGGTTTGATATTCTTTGATATCATCTCTTGGAAAAGGTTAACAGCATCACTAGCTTGACCTTGTTTTGCATGACCAGATATCATGGCATTCCATAGAATCACGTCGCGAACCTCTACTTTGTTAAATAGATGTTTTGCAGTCCTAACTTGCCCACATTTTGAATACAAAGTTGTGAGCGCAACCTGCAAGTCTTGCTCAAACTCAATACCCATTTTGATCACCAGAGAATGAAGGCTCTCGCCGCTTTTCAAGTCCCCTATATTAGTATAAGCTGTCAGTACAGTAACAAGTACCACCCAGTCAGGCACCACATTCAATCCTCTCATTTCGCTGAATATCTTAAGAGCCTCAACAGGTTGTCCATTCTGAGAACACCCAGAAATAACCGAAGTCCACGAGACAATATTCCTGTCACGCATCCGGTCAAACGAAACACGAGCAAGATCAATCCTTCCACACTTTGTGTAAAATGAAACAACACTGTTTTGCACGAAAACATCAGATTCGAACCCTAGTCTAAAAGCCTGTCCATGAACAGCACAACCGACCTTAAAAGCCAGCAAGTCACCACATGCCTTAAGAACGTAAGGTAACGTAAAACTGTCGGGCCTTTCGAACACAAGTTGCATAGTTCTGTAAGTGTCAATGGCGTCGATAAAAAGACCGTGTCTTGCGTACCCTTTGATGATGGCATTCCACAAATACACATACGGGTCAGGAAATGCATCGAACACCTGGCGGGCATACCCGATTTCGCCAAGATTCGAGCAAACATGAATGAATTTGGCGAGTATAAACCCATTGTTTTGCAGGCCGGATAGGTATAACTGGGCATGGATTTGGTCTAGATGGGATCTGTGTTTCGAGTTTTCAAGAAACCAAGAGTGATATGACTCCGGACATGTGAATCTGCTGGGATGATGATTTGCGTTTGAATAGGGTCCCCAAGAAGAGAAAAAAATGTGCAGATTGGATAATCTTGAACAAAAATGGAGAGGAATTATAGGGTAAAGAGAGGGAAAGGAAAGAACTTGGAGGTTTTGGAGTGATAGTTTAATAGAGAGATACAGAGCCATATATTTGGCGATACATCATCGATGGGGCGGGACAGAATAACTGATTTTTCATGCCATTGGACACGACAACTCTATTATTCAAAAGGGTCATGCTACACTTACACCACATATTGTACACCATTTGTACACCGCAGGCATACACAAATATTTTGATGGTTTGTACCGACACAAGTGTTGGTGCGTTAACAAAAATTTACACAGACACAAAAGGTTTGTGCATTAACAAAAATTGGTTTTACACCAACACAGAGTGTTGGTGCAAACCTATAGGGTATAAAGTGGGGTACATTAGCTTTAATCTATTCAAAATGACACTCTCTCCATCTCATAATTATTTAAAATTTGTCCTTATCATCATTTCTCTTTGCTTTAAATAAACCACAATCTCACTATTTCTGATTTATTAAAAGAAAAAAATGAAAATTATCTCAAATAATCATATTTTTTCACGATTTTTTAAAAAATAATCTCATTTTTTACTATCACCGGCAATAATTCCACCTTTTTGCATGTGTGTACGTTTTGGGTCGCTGTGAAAAAGTTATGGTCACTTAACGAAATTTTTCAAAAATGTCTATTTTCAGAAATAAAAGAAAGGTGAGATTATTTTATGTAAGTTACTTTTTTTTAATTTATAATTTATAATTTAAATGTATTTTAAAAAAATATTTTTTATAAATAATAACAAAATTATGTGTTATTTAGGGTGAAACTAATTACGAGTAATTTTTTCAGTAATCGATAATCTGGTAATAATTGAACAAAAAATTATTCCATACAATAGATTTAATTCATTTATTTCATAACTCACTACATTTTTTGTAAGTTGCAGCTATTTCTCTAGAGTCACACTTCGAATCATTTTTTGATTATTAATTTTTAAAAAAATGGCACTACAAAACTTGTGAATACTTTTTGATAATTTGAGTATAAAAATAAAATTTCCATTTTAGAAAAAAATTATTATGTTTTTTTCATAGCTGTTGTAATGTTGTTTTGAAAAAGAATTTATATAGGAGCTACATTTTTTGTTATATTACAATTTTTTTCATGAACAACACTCTGACATATTTATTGATAATATTCTATTACCCGTATTATTTAATCTAAAATGGAACTACCTAAATTGTGGTTTATTCGATAATTCACTACAATTATTTTCTCCTAAACGACACTAATTAAATTTATAACTCACTACCATTTTTTGCAATGTAATTTTTTCCTTGAGCAATACACTGAAATATTTTTCGATAATCCAATATCATCTTTCTCTCCCAGAATGGAAAAACAAATTTCTAATTCGTTAAAATTTTTAAAAAATAATTGAGACAAATCTCTAACAAGAGTGTACTGTTATATTCTTAAAAATATAAATTTAAAATTTAAAATTTAAATTTAAAATAAAATAAAGTAAAAAGTAAATTTTCCTAAAATAATATCACATTTCATTTATTTATAAAAACACAGACATTTTTTAAAAATTATGTTAAGTGGCCGTTAGCTTTTTAACGGCAACTCAAAACTCGCACTCATGCGGAAAGTTGTGACTATTTCCGATGACAGTGAAAAGTAGAATTATTTCTTAAAAACGTGAAAAGATTAGATTATTTAAGATAATTTTTTATTAAAAGTTCTGCAAAGATATTTGTGACCAATATTTGAATATGGTTGCTATATTTTTTTAATGTGGAAATTCCTTAGATATGAATAAAAAATATTCTGTGTGAAAATATGGAGGATTAAAATAAGAGCTTTAAGTCCGTTATAAAAATGGAGTTTACACCGCATACTCACTATATTGTCACGTTACAATTATCACACTATCACTGTAAATCTGTAATGCTGCCATTTGTCGATGCCAGAGTATCGCCGGTTGCGGACTTGACCGGTCATCAAATCGCTGTCATATTACTGACACTATCATCATTTTTTCGTTACAGTATCAACAATTTTACATCACAGTATGTCAGTATCATTCCACTTTTATTTTGGTGATTAAGCAAGGTGAGTTCTATTTTAGCATTTTAATTATTAATGTTTTACTCAACCATTTACAGTTCATAATAATCCTTGAATATTTAGGCCATTATTGTACACATACTTTTGTTTTGAAACTTTCAAACCCTAACTTAACTAATTAACTCCGATCCAACTTTCAAAAAAAAAAAAAAAAAACTCCGATCCATCTTCATCTCCATCTCCTTCAGGCAGGAGATAATATACTGATCGCAGAAGAGTGCGTTCATGGAAACTAGATCCGCCAAAAGGAAAAGGCTTCTATTGAATCGACTCCCCTCCTGCGGCGGCTCCGACCGTCTCAGTGATCTTCCCGACGCCGTCCTCCACCACATTCTCTCCCTCCTCCCCATCCAATCCGTCGCCCGGACCAGCCTCCTCTCCAAGCGATGGACCCACCTCTGGCACTCCTTCCCCGATCTCGATTTCACCACCGTCGGTCCCGCATTCTCCGACGACAATAATAATAATGGCAACTTCTCTTGGGTTGCCAACGGAGCGGAATCCGTGTACCGGGTCTTGACCCGCCGGGGACGCGGTTCCCTGTTGCGGGCCCTACGTTTCCGGGCCCGCGTCACCTTCTCCCGCCTCAACCGCCTCCTCCGCTCCGCGGTCAACCTCGACGTCCAGGAACTGGACGTCGAGGTCGCCACCCGGGACTTTCTCAATTTCCCGAGGAGCGTCATTTCGTGCGACACGTTGAGGGTTTTCAAGCTCAAGTCCCGCTACCCAGGCTTCCGCTTCCCGCCTTCCTCCGTCATGGCCCGCGGGTTCCAAGCCCTGCACACCCTGTCCTTGTCGCTCGTCGTTCTCGACGACCAACCCTCCCTCCTCGACCTCTTCACCGACCCCTCGTTCCCGAGGCTCAAGACGCTGAGCCTCGACAACTGCTGCGGCCTGACGCGTCTGGCCGTCAGCTGTCGGGCACTTGAGCACTTGAGCCTCGAGAATTGTCGCGACCTCAACTGTTTGGAGATCACGGGCTCAAAACTCGAGAGGTTGCGGGTCGAACGTTGTTTCGACCCGTGCGCCACTAACGACACTTGGGTCAAAATCGATGCCTCGAGACTCCAATCTATCATTTGGTCCGACAATACCATCGCCGACAAATGTTGTCTACAAAATTTAGTTTCACTCCGTGAAGCCTTCGTTGGTTTCTTCATCCGTTTTCAAGACCTCACTCACCTCAAGCTTCTCAGTGTCTCCCAATTTTTGTCCGGAATCGCCTCTTCCCGCTCTTTGGTTCTCGAATTTCTCTCGATCGAGGTAGTGTAAATAACACTATTTTTAAAATCACGCTACAGTCACACCAAACCCGAGACCATATGTTTTGCAACATACACACAAAGACACTATGCATGTCTGTGAAAAACATAGTGTCCAATTCTCGTGTTAAAATAGTACACTTTGAATTCTACTTTCTTGTAAGTAATGTATGTTATTTGACATCCAGATTCTCTCAAAGAACAATCACATATCGGGTGTTTCGCTAAGTGGTTTTGACAAGCTAAAATCTTTGGAATTGCACACAGTATTGGAAAAGCGTAACATTCCAGGATTGGCAAACCTATTCAAGACTGCTCCAAACATACACACACTTATAATAAAGATTGAAAGAAACGTTAGTTCACTCTACTTTTAGCACTAATTATATTGTGTTTGTTTTTATCGTTCTGTCCCCAGAACAGAACGTACACTGTATATTATAAGTTCTTGAGTTGAACTGGATGATCGATTTTCTCAGATGTACAAGAAGGACATGGAGCACGTGACGGCGATGGAAGGATTGTGGGAGTCACACAGAGAGTCGATGGGGTCGTTTTTGGAGCACGTAGGGGTGGTGAAGATCCACGGGGTTTCGGAAAGCGGGGACGAGATCGGGTTCGTGAAGTTCTTGCTCAAGTATGGGAAGTTGCTGCAGGAAATGGCGCTGTATGGAAGACGATGCAAATGGAGCGATTCTCGTCTGAGGGAAAACACCAAGTACGAAATATTGGGGTTTTCTCGTGCTTCTTGTCATGTTAAGATTGCTTTCTGCTAATTGTTCAATTATTTTTACTTAATGTTTGAAACACTAATATATATAGTACTCCATTATTGATTTCATCTTCATCACACATAGTATATGTGTTATGGTGGAACTTGACCGGACGTGATGGAATGTACCAGATTCACCCACGGTAAGAGGGTGGGTAGTGTAGATATATAGAAAAGAGCGTGTTATGAAGCATGTAAGCGGGAGTGACAAAAAATGATAGAATGAAAATATGGATTATTTAAATCAGTTGGGATTGATTTGTGTTAAATTTCTGTTGATTTAAAATTTTTAAAAAAATGAAAGAGGGGAGTCATGCCCGTGATGGCGGCGGCGCCTTGAAAGGCAACGCCTATTCACGTGATTTTTTTTTCCATTTAGATCGATTGTTTCACTGACCGATGCAAATGTGGTGATTATTAGGTCGTTTTTGTAGTAGTGCATACTCTTACGAAATTAATTGGAATTTTGCCAGTCGACCATTCATTGTAGAATATAAAACCCTAAGTTAAAAATTTTGAAATTCTTAAAAGTATGAAAAAGAAAATTCACTAATAGATTTATGACAGTCGACCATATATCTTTGTATCCATTTTGATTTAAGGATGGAGATTGAGGTCTTGAACTGAAAGAAGAAGCCAATGCCCAAGGAGGAGAAGACGGACCAGTTGAATTGAGAGAGCAAATCAGAGTCGTGAACGTGAAGAGAGTGAGCGTCTTCTCTAAACAAATGGGCTTTGGCATAAGGCTCTAATCTTTTCTTTTGATCGTTAACTCTTTATTTCCAACATTTTTAAATTCTTTCCAGTTTCTTTCAATTCTTTCTGGGTCTTTTAAATCCTTCAAATTTCTTCAAACTCCTTTCGATTTTTTCCAACTCCCTCTAATTTCTTGTAATTTCTTCCAGTTTTTCTAACTTTTCTAGTTTGTTTCAACTTTTTCTAACAATGACTTAAATTAAAAGATTGATTTAATAACTTAATTTATTAAAGAAGTATGTCCTTAATATAAATTTTCGTTACAATTATAGTCGCGTAGATTATTAAAACCTATTATCTAGGAAATAAAAACATAGAACTCATATTGTTGTACTTTCTCGATAATTTACTCCTATTTAGGGAATTTTTTCAGACCCTAATTATAATCTGAAGAAATTGGCATCATTTTTATGCCCTTTTTTTCTTTTCCCTCCTTATTTTGGAATATTGAAATTTTTGTAGATAAAAAAGAAACTATTAGATTTTAATACAACTCGAACTCTTGTAAGCACTGACCCCTAATTACAGTCTTCCTGTACTCTCTTCTCCGATTTGGCATTCCAAGTTCCTTCGCTACAAAAATTAATTTTACTTGTTTTGAATTATTACTCAGAACTCTGTTGTTTTGATATTAAAATTCTTACAAGTGATATATACTAAGTAATTATTACTCTGTTAGTAGTGTTAATTAGGTAATTAGATTAAAAAATACGGAGTACTTCGGTATTAATAATGTTTGGATAGTTAGATTCACAATATTAATTATATTAAACCAGTAATTTCCAATGCAAAACTAACATTGTTAGTCTTAGGTCATTTTTATATTTATTTTGAGATATATATAAAATGTGGTACATTGATTAGAGACATAGAATTGAAAAAATGAAAAATTATATTATTGATATAAAGTTTAAAAAGTATAGAAAGAGTGTGAGTCACAAAAAAATTACAAATACAATTTGCAATAAAATATAATGGCATAAAAAAAACATTAAAATTTTAAAAAGTGGAGTATACTTTTTTTAATAAAATATGAAGTTTATAAAATAAAATAATTGTTTAAACATTTTTTATATTTTTAGAACATTTATTTTTCAAACTCCATCCATTTTTTCCTAACTTTTTTCACTTTCTTCCCACACCTTCGAGTTTCTTGTAACTCTTTCAAGCTAGTTTTTTCAACCTCTTTCTAGTTTCTTCCAATTATTTCGAGTTTCTTCCAACTCCTTCAAATTTTTTCATACATCTAACTTTGTTTTTCCAACTGGAAAGAACAAAGTCGGAGTATAACACTTTTCCGATCTGAACCTGTAAATTTCAGTTTAAACCCGGATCGAAAACCCGGAATCGTTAATTTCCAAAAACCAAAGACAGAACTTGTTAAAGCCAGACCAGACTGGCCCAGTCCAATTCATTACAATTCAGGTCCAAAGTCTGGATTGGACCGCTTTTTACACACCCCAAGTTTTAACACTAATGTATATGGGACGTATATGGGCAAGAGAAATTTTCACCTAAATAGGACTAAATATAATAACTTTTCCAATATAGGACCATATGTTTTTATTTTTCAATGTAGGACCTTTGGTCATTATCAATTAGTCATTATTCAATTAAATGTCTATCATTATTGGACATTATTCCTCCCACTAGACATTATTAAGTCCTATTTAGGAAATAAAAAAGTTTAAATCCTATATTAGAAAATGACTTATGTTTTAGTCATATTTAGTATAAATTTTATAGGCAACAACTTTAATTTGCCCCGTTCTCAAGCTCTAACAGTTGGGGTTCGGACTCCGGAGACAGGCCACAAGGAAAGTTCACACGATCACTGTGTTTGAGTATGCCAAAATCTCACCTCCAATTCCCTCCCATCCTCTTCCCTCCCCTCCTCTCATTTTCAATCCCTCCAAATAGGAAGGAATCGTTCATTTGCCTAAACTTCAACTCACTATTCAAAGTGCTTCACGCTATATAGCCAAGCTTTGATTTGGAAGTGGAGTACTCCAAATGTTAAGTGAGTGAAAAGACAAGTACAGTCAATGCTAATTTGAGTGTAAGTAGCTGCTGATTTGGATTGAACAAAGGGCCGATCCAGAAATGTGAAAAAAAATTATATAGACCCTGCGTCAAATTTACGTGTTAGCCCCAATATTGCTTTGTACAAAATATTTGCACTTTAAAACGTGTGCTGAATTCGATTATTAATACTACCTCCGTCCCATTGTCTTTGTCCAGTTTTGACTTTTGGAACTGTTCATCTAAACACTTTGACTCATCAAATCTCTCAATGTGTAAGCCTAAAAATAGTCATGTGTGATCTTGTTTGATTCGACTTAACATATAGATTATTAATATATAATTTTTATAATTTTTTAATATACAAATTACAAGATAAAATGGATTAAAGAAGTGCATTGGATGGTGTGCCAAAAGGTAAGTGGACAAAGACAGTGGGACGGAGGGAGTAACAACTTTTGTAACACTTCGATAATAAAAATACTCCCTCCGTCCGGGAAAAATCTTCCCATTTGGACTTTTTCTCATTTTTTTGAATGGTTGACTTTGGAAGTGAAATGTCCAATATACCCTTTATTTCTTTCCTATTTTACAACCCCAACCCTGCCCTGCCCTCCACTCCCCTCCCCTCCCCTCCCCTGATCTCTGCCAGGGCTGGCACCCACCACCGCCATCAACCCCGGCTCCATCGTCGCCGTTAGCTCCGCCAAAATTGACCCAGCCCCAACCTCCGTCGTCGTCGCCTCTACCACAATTGACCCATCCCCTACCACAATCGCCCCTGAAGTAACCACTCACCATCAGCCGCACTATCCCTAGCCGCCAGCCCGCCACCATCTCTCCTCCAGGAGAAATAGAAAAGGGGAAGAGAAAAAAGAAGGGAAGAAGATGAGAAGAAGATCTAGTACAGATCTATCGTAGATCTGGAAGAGAGGGAAGAGAAGAAGAAGAAGAAAAAAGAAGAAGAAGAAGAAGAAAAATAAAAAGAGAGAGGCAGGGATCTGGAGAAGAATGGGGGGAGGGAGGGGAAGGAGACGAAGAAAAGAAGAATGAAAAAAGAGGAGGAAGAAGAGAGGAACGGATGGCAGAAAAAGGGAAGGAGAGAAAGATAAGACTTGTGTGGTGAGGATTTATGGGAGGAGAGAGAAAGGGGAGAGAAAATGTGAAAATATTAAGTGGCGGTATTTTTGGTAGTTAGTGTTTTAAAAATGGAAATGGCAAAAAGAAAGGGAGTATTACTTTTATACATTCAAAAGATTAAATTTAAAAACATCTAGTTCTTAAAATAGTGAAGATTGAATGATATTGTATCCCAAAAATTAAAGATCATGCACACTATTCGGGCCGCCATGAATGAAGGTTGATAGAACGCGAGACATGGCGCTCTGTGGAGTCTTCACAAAACGAAGGCTGGGTGGGCCCTCATCCCAGCAGACAGCTGTAAACCCGAAACGAAAAGAAATTGATTTTGCTGGTAGGACGTGAAATCCGCGGCGTGGTCTGGTTCACGTTCACCGTGTCGGCCCTTTATTTCTCCACGTCAGCAAATCCGGATCTTCTACATGGCTCTGTATCTGCCACGTCGTCTCCCGAACCCGGAAAAGATTCAACGCGAACCCGGAAACTTGAGGCCTTCATTTCTTCGCACGTCCTGGCCACAGCCCATCGGAAAATAAAAAATAAAAATTTAAAAAAAATTGAAAAGAATGCGTTAGGGTCCCACTCCGGATACAGAGGATACAAATTATGAAGGGGAATGAATGTATGATATAATTGGAATTTCTTATTATTATCATAAATTTCAAACCATCTTCTATGATAAATAATTATGTTTACATGCATATATTCATTTATTCTATAATAAAATAAATTATATTTTTTACACCTTATTTTATAGAATGTCGTTTGACATGTTTTAAGCAGTATAATTTATACTTTTTATTTAATACTAATTTATAAGTAGATTTATTTTACTCATATTTTCCCTCGAACGTTTTGTAATGTATTTTTCCCTTAGCACTTTAAAAATAGACTAGTACTTCAAGTGTATTTTTGAAAATAATGCATAGAGTAGTTGGCCCCTAACTCATTTTTCAAGTGATTTGAAGACATGCTTTATGGTACATCTATGAGTTACTTTTAAGTGTTTCGGAGTAATATTTTACATACTCTTCCCCCTAAAAGATTGTCACGATTTAACTTTTTTTATCAATATGTAATACTCTTTGACAGTAAAATATGGAAAAAATATACTCCGTATTTAGTTATAGCGTGAATTTAGTAAAATTGGGTTTACTTTAAAATATAGTTTTAAAATATTAAATTTTTATATAATTTAATTATTTTAAACTATTTTTAATTTGAGGTCAAAGGATAGCCTAAGTTTGATAAAAAATTCAAATTATAACAATCTTTTAGAGACGGAGAGAGTATTAGTTAGACCATTTGGTGTAAATCACGTCATCCCACTTAGCGTCATGTTTGTTTTTCTTTTTTACATCACACTCCTTCACATCATATGGGTATGCATGAAGCTCATCACGCCTACTTTTTTAAAGTTTTATTGAAACATACTTAAATAAAATAACTTAAAAGAAAAACATTAAATAAATATTTCACTAAAAGTCAAATTAAAAATTACATTGATATAATGCAAAAAATAAGAGTGATAGATGATGAAAAAAATACAAGTACTATGATAGATCGAAAATAAAAATAAGAGCGATTGTTATTTGTCCAATTTTGACTATTTTTAGTTAATCATTTTCATTCTTTGATCTATAATTAAGTAAAATATATATCGTATATTAATTAGATAAAAGAATATTTTGAAAATATTTTATATAATAAATCTAATAAAACCATTTTTGTATCAATATCTGATAAAGTTTAGGATGGGTATGGACAAATGAATTGGGCAATAAGACACTTGGTTTGAACCGCATTAAAAGATTGAATCCAATCGATTAATTAGTTCAACTCAAGAGCTTATATAGCGATTATTTTCCTCACACTTTTCCGATGTGGTATACTCTTAACAATATCTAATATCATTTTTATTTAATTTATTGTCAAAATTTACTAATTTTGATTGAAAAAAATCTAAAATGGAAAAATACTCCAAGAATACGGAAGTAATTAAGTAAAATTCCATACTAGGTAGTAAGTACTCCCTCCGTCCTATAATGTTCTTCTCATACACTTTTTACACGGACAAACTTTAATCACTTTCTTTACATATTTTCATTAGGTATTTGATAAAATAATATAGTCTTGTCATCACTTATTTTGTAAAACTTTTGATGTAGTTTTTAAATATATAATTTTTATTTTTTAATTTTACACCTACAATCAAATAAATTGAATTGAAAATAAAGTCAGTCAAACTTCGTAAAATGAACCGGGAAGATCATTATAGGACGGAGGAAGTAATATTCAAACAGCTATACTAGTCCCAATTATGGACAAACGATCATAGGCCACAAACGGGGTGAGAGAAGGTGTAATGAGGTGCGACGTTTTACTAGGAGTTTGGAAAGAGTGAAACGTGTACACTTGTTGTTACTGGCCACGCCAAGCGTTTATTATATGTAGTGTTTCCCTTTGTATTTCTGACACCTGGCACTCCCTCTTCCCATTCAACTTCACTCTTCCTCTTCCCTACGAGTCCCCCTTTCCTCCACTCCTTTAGGCTTTGTTTGGGAATATAATTTCTCATAAAGAAATATCATGCTAGAAATCCATCACGAAGACAATCAGAAGTGATGGTATACATATATTAAAAGATAATTATCGTTTGTATATGTATAAATCATGAGTGATAGATTAACTATTATCCGTGAAGGCACCCGTAGCGATTTTCTAACATTTTTGGTTCAATAAAAGACAGAGCTAAGGCCTAAGGGGGATAGGGCCACGTGCCCCACTGAGACGATTCTAAAAAAAATATTGCCTCTATTCTTGAATATTTGCCCAGTTTAAACTTTTTTCATTCAACTATTTTCAACCTTTGACCTATAATTAAATAAAATATATATTGTAAATTAATTAGATAAAATAATATTTTGAAAATATTTGATATATTGAAACTATTTTTTATCAATATTTTATATGTTTTTAATTAATATGAAGTCAAAGTTTACTAATTTTGGCCTAAAAAAAATTAAAAATGGACAAATACTCGAGAAAAGAGAGAGTAAATCAGTTGATTTAAGTGATTTTGACAATAATAATGCGTGGTTGAAACCTTTAAAAGAAGATGATGTCTTCAACACATTTTAGTAGTCGTGTCAACTGAGGCGCGGGAAAAATATTTTGGCGAGGGAGTTATCATTTATTCTTTTTCTATGTAATTTTGCATGTTTTTATACAAATTTGGATAAAGACGTTCAACAAAGAGAAATTTTTAAGGTTTCAGTCATGAACCATTTTTTAAATCATGAACCATTTTTAAAATATAGAACAAATGACGCATTTTAAAAGATCGGGGGAAAAATACACAAAAAGTATATATAGGAAATACATTTTTTGAATTTTGAAAGTTTGAGGGAGGATGCATTTTATAAAGAGTTTGGAAGTACACAAGCTTTTTATAAAAATATAGAGACTAATGGTAAACGTTTGAAAGTTTGACGGGAAACATACATTTCATGAAAGGTTTGGGAATTAATCATGCTTAAAATTCTTCATTTTAATTTTATTTAATACTCCATCCCGAATTAATCAGTACATTTTCTTATTTTAATTGTCTGACAAAATTAATTCTACTTCATCACTTTTTTAAAAAAACAAAAACATCTCCAACTAAATACTCTCTCCGTCTTACAATAAATTTCACTGTTATCATTACAATCTCTCGATAACTTTTGTTTGTTAGTATGTTTTCATTGATTCTTTGATAAAATAAAATATTTTTATTAGACTTTTGATATATTTTTTAGAAAATAAAATTTATATTTTTTATTTTTATATTAATTTTAATTAAAATAATTTTAAAAATGATAAGATTTTACATGAACAATGATTTCTATTTTCGGATGAGGGAGTATGAAATCTTAACCAACAATTTAACTTTATTTTTCTCTTACTTTTGACCAAATAATTACAACCAATATTAAAATTTTAGGGTCGATTTTCGGGCAGTAGAGCACTTACAACCAGAGCTCCGTTTCTGCCGCACCGCATCTCCATTGTTAGATGTGGCGCGGCATTCCTGCTGCGGTACTGCGCCGGTCCCCATACGGCGTCCGTCTATTGTGACGGCCCGCCGCGCCACTTGCATTTTTTTTCCCGACTCTATTGCAATGGTCATCCATTGCAATAGGGCGCGGTGCTAGGGCTGGGTTGGAAAAACCGAAAATCGAAAACCGAACCGAAATCGATCGAAACGAGCTAGAAAAAAACCGAATCGAAAAAACCGAAACCGAATGTAAAAAACCGAACCGAACCGTTAATGTTTGGTTTCGTTTTGGTTTTCACTTTGAAAAACTAAACCGAATAAACCGAACTATCTTAGATATTTCGCTTAATTTATATGAATATATGTGATATGTAAAAGAATCATAGAAATATAAATGCAAATAAATTACATCGATTAAAGTTATTTTCTTATCTATTAATTAAACATTCTAGCCATATTATTATAAACTTTAAAAAAACTTAAGAATATATATGAACACCAATAACTAATCCTAATATAGAATTATATTAAGATTAAAAATTGATACGCGTAATTTACATATTTACATAAAAAATACTTTGATGTTATAATGAAAATGATAGTATTATACAAAAATATAAATTCTTCGTAATTGATTTTAGATATGATGTCTTTGAAAGTATTTGGAATCTTCTAAATGTTTGTTGGGCACACTCAACACATATTTCTTATGTAAAATTGAACTAAAAGAAACAATAACCTTCCGTTTGAACTAAAAGAAACAAAGCTAACACTACATATTGTTATTGTTTTATCGAGTTAGTGTTTTTACAATTTTTTAATGCTTATAAAATTCTACTTTTATAAACCGAAAAAACTGGAAAAAAATGAAATAAAAACTGTATAAAACTGAACCAAATAACCAACGGTTTACATATTTTTTATGCAAAAAACCAAACCGAACCGCCAATTTACCTTCTGTTTTATCTTTGGTTTTGAATGAAACCGAACCGCCAAAACCGAACCCACCCTGCGCGGTGCAGCTCTTTTTCCTTGTGGCGAGGCGGTTTTCGGCCCTCCATTGTAAATGCCCTTAGGTGTCCATTTTTTGAAGGGGCAAAGGGAGTATGAAATCTTAATTGAAGAATGAGGGACTATTTGTGTAAAACAAATGCAAAATGACCCCACTCTATTTCTCCAAATTAACCTAATCCACACACACACACAAAATTTCTGATTTTATTTTGGTGGACTAGTGGTTTCAAAGTTTCCATATATGGCTTCAATTCAATTCCTCTATCTCTTCTCACAGTTGTAACTTTCCTTCCTCATCTTGTCTCACTTCAGTGTAGCAGACGGAGGAATTGAGAAGATGAAGATCTGCGCGCTGTGCAAAGGCATGGCGAGGCTCTATTGCGATTCCGATCAAGCGAATCTGTGCTGGAGCTGCGACGCCCAGGTCCACTCGGCGAACTTTCTGGTGGCGCGGCACTCCCGCCGCCTGCTCTGCCACGGCTGCCAGTCCCCCACGCCCTGGTCGGCTTCCGGTTCCAATCTCGGATCTACTGTTTCGTCGTGCGAGAGATGCTCTCGAGGCGGAGATAGAAGCGGCGCTGAGGCGGGAGATGAGTGCGAGGACGATAACGGCGAGGAAGATCAGGAGGAGGAAGGCGATGACGAGGAAATGGAGGCCGAAGAGGAGGAAGAAGAGGCGGATTTGGATGATGTTCAGGTGGTTCCGTGGTCATCCACGGCGCCGCATCCGCCGCCGGCGGATACTTCATCGAGCAGCGATGACTCGTTTTCAGATCTTGATCATCGGGTGACTGTTCTCTCTCTGGCTTAATTTTTGCAGACTCTTCTCCTAATAATCTCTATGATTTACTTGTTCACATATTGCGTCTCACCATTTTCGTTCTCTTAAACCTGAATTTCATCTTCCGTTTCTATAATTCCTTTCTGATTTTCATGAGATCCATTTCTAAATTATCTTCTTCTGAATAGGACAGTCGCCGCCGTTCATCCTCCCCGCCGGCGGCTCACAGGAACGGCATTGACTTGAACGAAGAGATTTCAACGGGGCGACCGGCGAAGCTGCAAAGGACAGACGCTACCCGAACGGGTCGGGTCGAAAGATCCGATACGAGATTCTCGCTTACAGTTGACGCGCTAGCGCGATTCCATCGGCCGGGAAGTCCTGGAGATCGCACTACCGTAAATTTCGACTTCTCTGAAAGTTCGTAGCCGCTGGGGGCCCCACTGGGTTTAACAGCCATTCTCCATCACCAATTATATATGTCCTGTATCTTTTTAAATATTTTTTGTTTCTTCACTTTTTTTTTTGTTTTACAATAATCCGATTTACACACCATTTAGCGGTGTATTCAATCCTGATTTTATAAGATTCTGATAGATTGTTTAGAATCTGTTGATTCTTTAAAGTCCATGGATTATTTAGAGTTTATGCAGAGTTAGGTGGATTTTACTGGATTTTATCACCAAGATTTCATAGGATTCTAGTAGATTATTTATAATCCATGAATTATTACATTTGAATTATTTTGAAAATTCATACTTTACTCTAATATTAATTATATTTATGAAATTGATAAAAAGATTAAATTAAAAACTAATATAATAAAAATAAAAATAAATTATTTTTTAAACATTATTATCTTATTATAAAATTATTAGCATAGAATAATGTATTGATCATTGTCATAAGCAATAAATTTGTTTTGAAATTCAAAACATTATTTTCTCTAAACAATTTTTCATGTATGTAAAATTTTATCAATAAAAAATAAAACACAACACAAATGATAGATGACATTACTCAAAAATTCAAAGAAATATTAAAAATAAAATTAGTAAATAATATAGCTCTCAAAAACAATGTAATAAAACACGAGTACTCTTAACTTTGAACCAAAACAAAGTCACATAACACATTAAAAATAAATTCACATAATCCTTTCATTCATCCTAATATATCTTCTTATTTTATCCTCTCATCTTGTGTTGTATCCAACTTAACCGTTCTTCAGGTGACATCTTCAAGAAGACATATTTTTTCCTTTGTTATCAAGCAACTCAACCGCTTTAAACTGGGTGTCCTCATCTAAGCCCGGGGTATCCTTGATGGCATCCCAAATTGTATATTCTCTCTCTCTTTCTCTTTTCTCTAGCAAGCTATAGATTCCTTTGAAACTTGTAGATATTTCATTTAGCCTTTCCATGACGCCACTTTCTTCATATGTACTTCTATTTCTTTTGGTTTGTGTTACTTTTTGCATGGGAACCTCATGACTTTTAGAAGATATGGGCGGTGATGTGGACGGAAAAGGTGGGTCACTTTGAGGTTGGCTTATGAATGCATCATTTTCCAAGTCATAATCAAGGTCATCTATATGCACATCTCTCCCTTCTTCCGCGCCTAATGTCCTTGCATCAGTTGTACTACCTAACCCAATTGAGTGTTTTCCAACAGCTACACCATTACCTATTGTGATTTCCAAGTCTTCATAATCATGAAATGTTCCATAGCGTAATCTGTTGTTATGTTTTGGATGAGCCTATAAAACAACATAAAAACAAATTTATTATTGCATTACATCTATCAAAAGATTCATCTATTCAAATACTTTGTCATATAATATACTTACCTTGAAATAATCTGCCTATACTTCATCAGTGGCAGTGAACATCTTTGTAGTTGAGTTAAACCCAAAACCAGAGCTAAAACGCATAAGCTCTGAATAAGCGTTCCATTTATTTTTAAACCATTTCAATCCGCTTTGGTAATTGAGATAGTTCTTGTTACACCCTAGTCTTTTATTAAGCTCGGGAAGTATCCTCTCTTCCACTGTTTGCTTAGAAAAAATACCACTATTATCACGCCATCCTCGAGCAGCGGCATCCACCATGAGCTCTAACAGTACATCACTTTCTTTGGTTGTCCATTGCTCATATCCTCCTTTTTTTTTGGTATCTTGTTGTTGATCACTCATGATTATATTGCTTTGAAAATAAAAAAAAAGTATATATGAAAATGCATAAAAAAATGCAACATAAAGAGTGTGTAACATGTTCTAAAAAGATGGTATCAATGTGAGATTCCGAAAATACTATATGAGTTAAAAGGGGATTGAATTTGAATGAGACAATTTTTTAAGTATCACATGTTTGTTAATTATGATAGGCAAAAACACAATTGAGGGCAGATTGCATGCCTTTCAAGGATATTTATCAAGGTTATCTTCTGAGCTTATTCAACAAATAGTAATTTCAATGGTTTCTGAAATTTGGGGATATTTTTGTCCAGCCCACATTCTCACTGCCTGTGACATCTCATGTGTATGCAAGGGAGACAACATAGAGCTTAGGGTGGAGTTAGAATACGAGTGTCTAATGAGACAACTGAAAAATATGGCATTTTTTTTTGTAATACCAAGTCTCAGGACATCTCAACAGGAACTTTTTTTCTCTTATTTAAAGGCCAAGCCCAAATACAGAGTGCAACAAGAGTGACGAATTGACTCTTTTGATAAAAAAAATAAAAAAATTAAGAAAAAAACAGATTGAAGAGGAGATAACAAATATGCAATTCTCAAGCCGGAAGACCATATCCATACAAAAAAAATACATAATAAAAAAGAAATTCATTATAGTTTATTGGAGATAGAGAAATCTTACCGTGAAGGCTTGGCGACGATAAAATATCAGTTTAATTTTAAAATTTTAAACTAATACTTTGTGTCAATATGAGCAATTAAAGTATTGGTGTAACTCGTTGCTGTACAACTTGGTGTATATCGAGTCGTGTACACCTAACAATGGTTAATTTTTTTTTTAATTTGTTTAATTTGTACCTCAACTTCCTCATATATTGGAGCGGGAGTACCTTGTATTTTTTTACGAGTAAATTCCATAATTGGTCTTTTATAACAGGGGAGTTTCCCTATTTAGTCCTCTATTGTCAAATATTACCCTAGTGGTCCTTCTTTTATGGGTATCTTTCCACGAATAGTTCTTTTTTTGATCTTCAATCATGTTGGTGTTTATTTGAGGGCTAAAAAAGTAATTTCATAATGATAATATATCTTTTTTGTCATACACAATTCTAAAGGCTGTTTCATTTGCGTTGTTTGTGAATTACAGTCGCTTTCTACTACAACTATAGTCTACAAATGTGGTCTTTCGTCGGAATTTTAGCCCACAATCATAGTCATTATTTTTGTGTTATCCGCATAACCAATATCAGAACACATCACTAGACATAATGTTGATGTCAAATTATACTTTTAGCCTTTAGATTAACACCAACATGGCAGAAGATTAAAAAAGAACCATTTGTGGAAAGGCACCCCTAAAAAAAGAACTATAAGGGTAATATACTAATATTTGATAATAGAAGACTAAATATGGAAACCCACATGTTATAAAGAACCAATTATGGAATTTACTCTTTTTTACGGATAGATCTTGACACTAATATTCCAAAAATTACTTTAATTCATGTTTTATGCCGTGAGTATTGATGTGAAATTACTATCTATTAAATAAAATCTATATATCCCCATTTTACTTCGTACAAATAAGAATATTTCATTCCAATGACTTCAACATGGATTACTCTCTATTAAATTTATAAGGCCGTGTAAAGCCCTCCCCTTTCCATTCCCTCTTGGGGGGGGGGACGTGTTCCTGCTGGCTGCTGCTTCCCGTCGCCCCTTCCCGTGGGCGTACCACACGGCCTTATAAATCATTCCAATGACTTCTTATTACAATACACATTCTCTAATTATAGATCATTCCTTATGGGTTCAAGCCTGACTAATGTTCTTCTTAGTTACTCCGTACTTTAGAGCTATCTTTGTTCGATGTTATATCTCTAGGAATATTAGAATAATAATATTACGGTTTTTACTTAAGAAAATTGAATCTAATCGAATAAATCAAATTTTCTTAAGTATATGTGGTATGTAAAAGAAATCATAGAAATATAAATGCAAAATATTGACTAATCGATTAAATTTATTTTCTTAGCTATTAATTAAACATTTTAAACTATATTATAAACTTTAAAAAACCTAAGAATATATACATCAATAACTAATCCTAATACAGAACTATATTAGCATAAAAATTGATACAAGTAATTTACATAAAAAACTATGATATTATAATCGAAATGAAAGTATTATATCAAAAAACACAAATTCTCTGTCATTGATATTTACATACAATGTCTTTGGGAGTATTTGGAATCTCCTAGATATTTGTTGGGCACTCAGCACATATTTTTTTAAGTGAAATTGAACCTAACGGAGCACTAGCCTTCCTTTCGACTTTTAGTTGTGTAAAAATCAAACCAGAAAGCTGAACTCGATCCTACATATTGTTATAGTTTCATTGAGTTAGTACTTTAACAATTCTTTGATGCTTATAAATTTTTACTTTTATGAATCGAAAAAACCAAAATAAAAACTGCATAAAACCGAACCGAATAACCAACGATTTACATATTACGTAGTATTTTATACAAAATCAAAACAAACCGAACCACCAACTTACCTTCCGTTTTGTATTTGGTTTTGGGTGAAAACCGAACCATCAAAACCAAACGCTCCCCAGTTCTCGTTCCCTAAACCTCATTTAGATCCCACCCCAACCCCCAAGGTATCCACTAATTAATGTCAAACGAATGGGGAGCATTGAAGTGGACTCCACATCTCCTTGTGGCGTAAAATGGCGATGGCCCCGGGTTCTCTTAATGTGAGGTTACGGTTTCATTACACAACAACATTTCAATTCTGATATGAAATCTTATGTTAGAAGGGGGGAATAGTACTCCTACCTATTTTGCACTCCGTGGTTTGTTATGTACTTATGTGCAGTGTAAAAACATTATTGAGGGGCAACTTGCCTTCAAAACTCCGTATGATTTATGAAGGAAGGCCATTAGTGACCACACATTATACTTTTGAATAGTGTAGATGACAATCTTTTGTCTTATGACCAAATGATTCATTTTTGTCAAAATTAAAGGGAAAAACTTGGGTGTATCCATGTGTGTACACCAAGTTCCTCATAGACAAACACAAACATCAATTGTCTATATGTCACACAGACAGTTAGTATCTGTTTGTGTTTGTGAGAAGCCTAGTGTACATCTGGTGTACATCACTTGAGACACACCTAACACACCTCAAATTAAATACCCTTTTCGTCCTACAATAGATGATATTCTCCAAGCAACGTGCAAATTTTACTATTTTTAAAATTATTTTATTTATAAATTGATATGAAAATAAAATATATAAATTACATCATTCAAAAGTACATAAAAAATTCTACAAAATAAGAGATGATAATAAGATTCTATTTTATCAAATGACGAATGAAAAGATACCAAAAATAAAAGTTATCGACATGTCATAATAATAACAAGGGCATCCATTTTTAGACGGAGAATATATACATATATTAATTTATTAGTTGTGAAAGTGACAAATGTTATTCATAACTAATTGCTATACATATATACATACAAATAATAAGAATATTTTTTTCATGTATTGAAAATAACAAATTCTCCTAAAAAATGATTATATTCAAAATATTTAACACTCTTCTTAGACATATCATCATTCATTACACACTATAAACATTATACTATTGGACAATGTCTTCTCCGTTCATCAGGGCATATACTAATAATTTTGCTAAGGAAACTCGGTGGGTGAAAAGTTAGTCAAAGGAAATTGATCGATGTCTTTCAATTTATGGAGTCCGATCTTTTGGGTGAGCTGCTCAAAACTATTTCTAGGTAAAGATTTATAAACTGGTTTGCAAGGTTTTTGCTTAACCTGATCTGAGGAACATTAATCTCTCCCTCTTTCTGCAAGTCATGTATTGAGAACTTTGGCGAGACAAGTTTGGCATGATCCTGTTCAAGTAAGGTCGTAAGTTTTGCATGATCTATCTCCTTTAATGTAGCTTTAGCAAATATGACTTGAATTAGAAAGTCAATGTCTGTTAGATTAGGAAACATGTAAAGGTAACCATCAATATGATTCCTAGTTGTAATATGAACATGAGATAGTGGGTCTCTTAGTAGTATAAATAGGACCTTTATGAGGTTAATAGTGTGTGATGCACACCAATTGTATTCGGCTTCTCTTATGAAATAAAGGTTGTTCTTCTGTAAACTTGTGTGTTTTAATATTTCCGATGTCATTGTGAGGTTGAGCATTCATAACAAATTGGTATCGGGCGAGGTTGCAAGAAAAAATTAGTCACCCTATTTTTTCGGATATGAACCAACCCAGATTGCTGCCAGTTCTTCTTCGATTGCACATAGAGAAATCAATGCCACTACCAGTGTCAGCCCCCGTTCCATGTCTCTTTGCTGCCCTCCAGATCGTCGAAGTCGTTGTCACTTTCGATCTGAAAGTTTGAAGATCGCTGCCATATTTTTCAATCAGGAGTTGAAGCGCAGCAGAAAGAGCCCAGGGATTTCCGCTGCCTTAGAGAACCATGCGTGTAAGGGAGAAGAACCGCAACAGGGAATCGTTCCAGTTTGCTGGTTTTTTTCTGTGCGAAGGAGGTGCAGAATCAGCAAAGGATCCAGTGCAGTCACCGTTTTTGCAAGAACTGATTCCAATCTTTGGCTTATACTCTACCAAGAACAATGTTCGGATTTATTATGAACATTTAGAAATTTATACGAAGGAATATCATCAATCTGTGGAAGATCAAGATGGAGGTCTTGCTCCAAACATAAGGCATATGGACACTTTGACCACCGACAAGGGAGGCAATGATGTTGCATCAATGGACTACAAATCGATGAAGGAGAGGGCATACAAGCATCGCGTTACGTTTGTTAGAGGACGTGATTGTGTAGGTTGTAGGGAAAGAAGGCTACCGCTTTGTGGCTCAGGTTAGAAAGCCCCTACATGACAAAGAGTCTTACTAGCAAGCTGATGTTAAAGCAATAGTTGTTAGAATGATATACAAGAACTGTATACAACATTTTATCATTAATAAAGACATCACATCTCTAGAAGAGGTGCAGTCAGCTCTGCACTCTAGAGAGATACGCCAAAGAAGACAAGCACGAGCGCGGAAGACTATGCTTCTAGATTGATGACAACAAAGGGAAACAAAGGTAACAAGAAACACTTGTTTGATAATTGTGTTTTTAAAATCCAAGCTCAACTCGAAATTGTGTATTTTAATTATGTACACGATACGATATTATATGCACATGTGAATAAATTACGAGACATAATTAAGCACTATAACTCACTTACCCTAGGCATATTTTTATTGCATTTATTTTGGAGTAAATTCTCAAAATAGTCCTTTGTAATCAAGTGTTTTCCCAAATCAGTTCTCAATAAGTTTTAGTTACCTATGTGGTCCTCTATAATTGAGATTTATTCCCAAGATGGTCATTCGTAAATAATGTTACTCAAATTAGGATTAATTGAGGGTATTTTGGTATTTTTTATCCGCTAAATTTAGAAGTAATTCTTAAAATGATCATATATAAAGATGTGTTTTCTCAAAATGGTTTTTTCTAATTAAAGATG
Source organism: Cuscuta campestris (assembly GCA_900332095.2). Taxonomy (NCBI): domain Eukaryota; kingdom Viridiplantae; phylum Streptophyta; class Magnoliopsida; order Solanales; family Convolvulaceae; genus Cuscuta; species Cuscuta campestris. The sequence continues at coordinate 988,497 of OOIL02000218.1, forward strand.
TGTATTTGATTTGAAATTTAATTTTTTTTATAAGTTTTAAATAATTGATGAATTATTTATAGTCAATGTATATTTTCAATTTTACATTTAGTTGTACATAAATAACTATTTTGAGAATATACTTTAATTTGGATGATCAAAATACCAAAATATCTCTCAATTAATTATCGTTTGAGTAACATTATTTACGACGGACTATCTTGAGAATAAATCTCAATTATAGAGGACCATGTAGGTAATTAAAACTTATTGAGGACTAAATTGGGAAAACACCTAATTACAAAAGACTATTTTGGAAATTTACTCTTTATTTTGCATGCACTTATAATTAATTCACCTTTTATTTAGATTTTTATATCTATGATACTACTTGTATAATTTAAACCGACTTGGATCAAGCCTTGGTAACACCACCTTTTTTGTGGATAGGCATACAAGCCCATTTGATTGGGCCGAGATGAGTCTAACATGGACATAACAATTCTTATTAATTATTGCTCTTTTTATCTCGATTTAGCTTGCCCGATGTTGTTTACAATATTTGACTGAATTTAATTTTAATTAAATGTTTTGAAATTTGGACTGCAATTAAAAAATAAAATTTTTATATTTAAAACCACATCAAAAAATTACAAGGGAAGCTAGGGAACATGTTAGTAAAAAAGAATGTGAAATTTATAAAACGAATGGTTTAAGCGGGCTTTCTATGAGGTTAACATACGTCTTGTAGCAGGGTAAATTAAGTGATTAAGTTTTAACCCTATAAATAGTAAACATACAATGTCTCCCTTGTGATTTTGAACAACCCAACCGAACCGAACTTTAAGACAAATGGAACTCTGAATGTCTTTTGACCTAAAGAAGAAACAAAGGTCTGTTCTTTGCAGCAACTCAACTGAGTTTGATAGGCGCCCCACAAAGTTTTTCTAGTTCAGTCTCTAAGACGTTGATCAACGTTTCTTTGGTTCGTCTATAGATCCAAGCTTCGGATATCTGGTCCCAATCAAACCTTGACGGACCACTGCAGTTTCCAAAAGAAAATGCATGCATGTATTTAGCATCTCCCTTACCCAAAATCTAATGGTAGAAACATGGAGAGAAAAACAAGAAATTCAATCGAAATCATGTGAGTTGTAACTCTAAAATGACTAGTTTTAATTTCTGTTTGATAACCCTTTTTTTCGTTCATCAACCAATACTGCATCCATTGACTCAATTGAGTCAATTGACAAGTGAAAAACATAATACAGGATTACGTTGTTATTGTAAAGGCTGATAAAAAGATAAATGCAAGTAATGCCACTTACACTCTCAACCTTTAGATATTACGCAGTACTACATCTTTTATATTACTCCATATTAAAAGTGTATTCTAAATATTGTTTTTATGATTCAGCTCAATCAACCCATTCGGTCAATTCGATCACAATACCAGGACATAAGCTCATTTGGTCATTTCAGACATTTTTGAAGGATGAACAATAGGTAAGTACCTCACTGGCGATGACAACCATATTTGCCTATTAGGCGTTTGTTTGTTGATTACATAGGTTCCCGAACTTCCAAGCTTTAACGTGAGAACTTCATTCTGTAAATGGAACCCAAACTTTATAGTATGTATATTAACATATACTAACCATGAAACAGAATTTTGTCCTGCTTACCCCATAGTCAACATCAAAACCATCAATGTCTATTAAATCACCATATTCCTGTCCTCAAGAGGAAAATGATTGACAATGAACAATTCACAATATTATTGCTACAAAAAAAAAAATAACCAAGTGGCAGAAATGTTCAACAGTTACCTCCAACTTCTCAAGGAGGTGATGGATGGTAGAATTGGCCAGCCTGTGATACTCATCTTCCTCCAGCAACAAACTGTACATATACTCCGTATCAATTTAGTACAATAGTAGACACCGTGATCCTCCTTGCTAGGTAACTAAAAACTTGTTCTCACAACTCTCAAAGTGATTATTTTTATCGACAACTGCCATACTTGAACTCGGTGTGTGACATTATGGAGAGAAACAAGGGCCCAAACTCAATCCATATGGAAAACCATACGGTTATAAACCTAGAGAGAGTTATTTACCTCTATATTTAAATATTTTAAAATTTGAACAACACATCCCCTAGAGTTGCATTCTTCTTTTCTATAGCCTTTGTCATCTTCTTTAACAAAAACAACAACCCAATAGAATCCCACAAGAGCACGGTCTGGGAGGGTATGTGTACTAAAACCTTACCCCTACTTGAAAGTAGAGAGGCTATTTTCAAGCCTGTCTTCTATTATTTATGCCCCAAAACCTAGAATCAACCAATATTGTACACAAGAACACAAACCGCACCTGACTATACATCCAGCTTCATAAGTTGAAAATTTTGCAGTTGCAATAACAATACAAACACCATCCTTAAGATTAAAATCAGTACAACCTCTTTGTTCAAATTGTAATCCTTTGAGGCATTAACGAATTAACATTTGAATAGAGTAATTCGTTAGGTAGTAATCCTTTGAGGCAACATTTCTATTTACAACTCGTTGCAGTATGTGGACACTAATATACATCAACCAGAGAGTTCATATAATACATATGTTTTTGTAAGGGCTCTGCTACAAAGTTGGACATACTACTTGTCAATTAATGTTTTATTTCCTTCTCACATAAATAAAATTTTACCGAACCATGCTTCCGACATTTTTTGTATCCATACTAATCTATTCTCTCATTGTGTATTTCTCGTTAGAGTTAGTTGAAAGATTAAAACCTCTCCTATGTTAAAAGATTTTAGTTTGAACTTGTTTTCGCAAAATTTCATCAACCAAACAAATAAATAACCCACATTAGGAGCAGAAAATAAATTGAGCACTTACTGGTAATCGGTTGTTGTTGGACCTTGAGATCCCTTATCGAGTGGAGAAGTGTGGGAACAGATGTTATTAGATGGTTTAAACACAAATAATTTGGATCCATAGCTTGAAGGTTCTCGAGCATTACTATACACAGCAGACAAAGATGAGGACAGATACGACCGTCGTGTTGAATAACATGATTGAGGCGGATGTCTAAATGCTTTCCATACTATTCTTCTCAGTAACATGAGGTTCTTCGAAGAAGAAATAGAAACCATTTCCGATTTTGCACCTTTGGGTCAGCAAAATTCTTGCTAGACAATTGAGTTAAAATGCATAACTCAAAAGAAAAACAACTTTTCACTCCTGCCTTTAGCCAAGCTGAAATAGAAGGGGGGAAACACTAATTGATATATTGTCTTTCATAAGACACATGTGAAGTTCATCCAGCATAAATTCCAGACAAAAACTTAGAATTGGATCTGAAGAACGATCGAATTCGATTTTATATTTCACAAATCAATATACATAAACTTAAATAAAAAAAAACTCAATAAAAAGCAAGGGATCAACGAAAACAAATCTGAAGATTTAATTTGCAATATTGACCTCATTCCAACCCAAACAGTGTATGAAGATAGCAGACACGAAGAACTTAAAAACCTAATTCCTCGAGTTCTCCTTCAACGAAATGAACATAAATAAAGTATAAAGAACATAAATTATAAACGAAAGTAAGCTTTGAATAACGAGGTTTCCATTAACAGTGTTAAAAAATGCAAGAAGCAGAGGATTTTCAAGAAAATTTTGCCGGAGAATAGAGTGGATGTGAAGCTTGGCGGAAAACAGCTGCGACGCCGTCCAGACGGTGTCACGGTGAGAGTACTTTGGCAATTTAGGGAGTTTATTTTTTGGAAATACTTCACTAAATAAAACTAAAACTTAAGTCATTTTTTAAAATAGCACTTAAGCTCTTTTATTCTCTACAGAGTACTTAAGTTTTATATATATATATATATATATATATATATATAGATTTTGGTTCTGGTGAGAATGCAATCTTAGGAGAGAAATGAGAATGAATCTGGTGCTTTAAATTGTGAGATCTAAGGGTCAAGATTTCATCAAAATTAGATGCACCAACATGGAGCGAAAATGCATCACGTCGAAATGCACCATAAACCTTCGAAAATGCACTATCTCAAAATCTGAGCGCAGAATATAATCTGAGCCGCACGATGCATCAGATCCGACGGCTAGATTTTATTCTCATTTCTCTCCACAAGGTGCATTCTCACGAGAACCGACCCCTATATATATATATATCATAAATTCATTTTATTTCAAATCAATTCATCAAAACCAAATAAAGAACATATAGAACCATTAATTCATTCTATTTCATAGCAATTAGAAAATATTTTAAATTAAAAACTAATAATTAAACCTAGATTTTAAATACAAAGAATGAAACTATGAAAGAAAGAAAAAAGATAAAATTGGAAAGCTTGTGAGTAGTGAATGTGGAATACCTGGAGGGTCGGCGGCGTCTAGCGGCGGCGGCGGTGTCTCTACCGGCACTTAGAATTTTCCGATCGATTTGCGTGCGAGTTTCTGCGTCTCTAGCTCTCTGCGACTTACTTTCTACGGCCTTCATACGAAGTAAAAGGCTTAGAAGAAGAAATGGACGGTTAAAAGATGGGCCTTTAACTAGGGCTTGGGCCTTGGTGCTGGACTGCTAGGCTACTTATATACATATTTATATGTATGGGCCCTTAAAACAATGGGACCGGTCCGGACGGACGAACTGTTTGTCCCCTATTGGGCCGGCCCTGCAATTAGCCTCGATTAGAACTGCCTATGAATTTTTTTAGATGAGATATGTAAGACTGTCTAGTGTCTACGGCGCGAGAAGACATCCCTCGCCCGTAGCCGACGCGACTGCCAGGCGCCAGCTCTTGGCATGCTGCGCTGTCCCTCCCGTGCTTGGAGTATTTATTTATTTGCAACTTTTTTAAAAAAAAAATGTTACTTGTTCTAACATCAACTTTTTTATAAAAATGATTTATTTGTTATTATATAAATATAAATAGATGGAATTAACGAGAGTGTATGTGAGAATTAGGAGTGTAAACGGATATTAATCAGATCGGATATGCCATTACCAAATCCGTATCCGTTTATTTTTGTCGGATATCGAATTCGGATACGGATCACGACAGATACTGAAAATCAAAACCGTATCCGCATCGGTCAGATATCGGATATATCCGTATCCGTTTCCAATTTTTATAATCAAATTAAACAATATTTTAATTTTAAATTAGATTAAAGTCAAACTATTATTAAATCAACTATAGTTTGATATGGGATAATTATTTTCTTTGTTTTCATGATTTATGATATTCTACGATAACTTCATATGATAAAAAAGTATACACAACACACATATACACATACTTTTATATGTCTGTATCTATTTTTATGTGTCTACACATTTAGTTTGCATATAAAAATGTCTTATATTTTGAAATATCAATAGAGAAACAAATTATAAACATAAAAATTTAGAAAAAACTATATATAACGGATTGAATATTCGGATAAACGATTATTTAAACGGATGTATATTCGAATCGGATTCTAAACGGATCGGATATACAATTACCAAATCCATGTCCGTTTAGTAATCGGATATCCTTAATCAGATACAGATAATATCCGTTTAAAACGGATGCGGATATTTCCTCTTTAAAAGAATACGGATGCGGACGGTAATCGAATTTTCGACTATCCGTTTACAGCCCTAGTGAGAATGATAGATACAATAGTGTTGATAGAAAAAATTATTTGTTAGAATTTATATGAATGGATACGCTTGGGTTCGTAAAATGGATTAAATCCAATGACATTCAAATCATTCCTCAAAAACTCCATCCATAAAAAAAAACGTTTCTCTTTCATTTTTATATGTTAAAAGAAAAGGCCTTAATAGACATAAATGTCAATATTNCTCTTATAGCTTACGCTCTCCCCATTCTGATAATTTCCAAATTTTACTCGTTTCAAATGTTGTTGTTTTCGTTTGATCAAATTTCTGTAATTTCTTCTTCCAAAAGTTAAAATTAGAAAAATTTTATGGAACTGAAGAAATAAGTCTCAATTAAAATGTGAAAACTAGGAAAAAAATAATTTAAAAATAACACTGCATTTAGAAGCTAAATTCACGCGTGTTTTCAAGTAGCAATTTCTCACCAAGATAAGAACTTGTATCGGAAAAAAAAGACTTCAAGCGTCTTCGAACTCTAGAAATTAAAGGAAATAAGTATAAGAAAGATCACGTAGGCTTTGGTTGTGTGTTCTCAAAGACAAGCAGTGAATTAGGGCTAATGATTCGTTTATTGATTGATTATTCTAAACGAGTACATCTCTATTTAAAAGGGATATAGAAATTCTGACCTTAGTAAGATTATGAAACCTAACCCCGTTGATTCAACAAATGTATCGAGGTAGAAATCAAAAGGAAACCCTTGATGGAGCTCACCTATAAAATCAAGATTACATTAAAGACGAGATTGAATTGGACCGTTTCTAACTAGACTACTAAGTCTCAAAAGATCTCTATTTTTATAAAGACCGAATTAGTCCCGACTAATTTTAAAAAAGACTAGACTCATATCTAGTGGTATAGCTGTATAAGGAGTAATTACTACTATTAAGGGCTTAAGGCTCTGTTCATTTTAGTTCCAATTATTAATTTCTAACATTTTTCAACACTTTCACATTCTTTTAATTTTTTCTAGTTTTTTCCAATTTTTTCAATTTCTTCAAACTCATTTCAATTTATTCAGTTTTTTTCAAGTTTCTTCTAACTCCTTTCATTTTTTCCATCATTGACTTAAAAAATTATTTATGTATATTTCTATATATCTTGGCCCTGTTTGGCATCAGCATTAGAGATTTGCGTTAGCGTTTTGAAAAGGATATCTGACGGTAACTTTTAACGTTAACTATTTTAAATTAATTTATATCGCTAATACTTTATCCAAAATGATAACACTAATTGAAAACACTATTTTCAAATAAAGCCCTTATTATTTTGCAGGGAGTCTAAAAAGTAGTACCGTCTCTGGTGTAAAACGTAAAACCGTGTTTGTGCATGGTTGCATGTTCAAATAATCAAATGACTCAAATCATACAACCATGCTACACTTCGCCAAAAAATATACCCCATTTGTACACCGCAATTATACACAAACATTTTGATCGTTTACACCAACGCAAGTGTTGATGCATTAACAAAAATTTACACGGACATAAAATGTTAGTGCGTTAACAAAAATTAGTTAAATGTTAGTGCAAACTTGCAGGGTACAAAGTGAGCTATAAAAACTTGAGGTACAAATAACTTAATTCCAAATCATATTCTAATGTTGATTTAGTCAGAACAAATCTCCTTAATAGTACATAATGTGACTTTTTTATCCTAAAAACAATACAAAAATCTTAAGGCCATACGGATTTCCTCAGCCGTTCGAATTCGTCGTCCCCTGCCGACAACTCTGTGCTTAGGGATGCACATCAGGATTTATTACTCTTGTCCTTTCCTACTTTCCTCCCTGATTCTCCTCTGTTCCTATCTCGCCGCCGTCCATGGCGGCGACACCATCTCCGCAAACCAATCCCTCTCCGGTGACCAGACCATTGCTTCTTCCAACTTCGTCCTCGGATTCTTCAAGCCCGGCAACGCTTCCAAATACTACGTAGGCATATGGTACAAGAACGTCACCAAACAAACCGTCGTTTGGGTTGCCAACAGGGAGACCGCAGTCTCCGACAAGGCCAGGGCGGAGCTCAAAATCGTCGCCGGAAATCTTGTCCTCCTCGACGAGTCGAAAATCGCGGTTTGGAACACAAGCATAACCCCCGCCGGCGCGGTTTCCGCGGTCCTTCTCGACTCGGGTAATCTGATATTGCGTGATGGGTCGGGTCCGGATCTGGGTTCCTCCACCCCCCTCTGGCAGAGCTTCGACAACCCGGCGGACACGTGGCTGCCCGGAGGTAAGCTCGCTTACGACAAACGGACGAACAAGAAACGACTCTTGACTTCTTGGAAAAACTCCGATGACCCGGCACCCGGTTTGTTTTCCCTGGAATTGGATCCGGACCAGAAACGGTATCTGATCAAATGGAACAGGAGCGTGGAGTATTGGTCAAGCGGCCCCTGGAATGGCCAAATTTTCAGTTTGGTCCCTGAGATGAGATCTAATTACCTGTACAATTTCAGCTATGCTGATATGGACAATGAGAGCTATTTCACCTATTCGGTTTACAGTTCTTCAATAATCTCAAGATTCGTCATGGATGTTTCCGGCCAAATCAAGCAGTTGACATGGCTGGAGGGCCAGAACCAGTGGAATCTGTTCTGGTCACAGCCCAGACAACAATGCGAAGTTCATGCTTACTGCGGCCCGTTTGCGGCTTGCCAGAATTCGTTGCCGTTTTGCAACTGTTTGGACGGTTTCAGGATAACCTCGGATGGAGACTGGAGCCGGAATGATTATTCCGGCGGGTGTACGAGGAAGGCGAGCTTGCAGTGTGGAGGAAGAGACAAGTTCAAGGCGTCCCCGCAGATGAATCCGCCCGACCGGCCCATATCCGTTGGCGGCGTAGGGAGTGACTCAGATTGTGAATCTTTCTGTTTGGGGAATTGTTCTTGCTCTGCTTATGCTTATGATGTCGGCAATGGGTGTTCTGTCTGGATGGGGGAGCTTCAGAATCTGGTGCAACTCGCGCCGAACGACGGCGGCGGGAAGACGGTCAACATTCGCCTTTCGGCCTCCGAATTCTCAGGTGGAAAGGGTAACAAGCTTGTGATTGGAGCTGTTTTCGGATCTGTTTTGGGTTTGTTGGCTTTGTCCGGTGCTGTTCTCTGGTCGCTCCGCCGGGTGGGGACCACAAAGGCGGCGATGGAGGGCTCGCTGGCGGCCTTTTCGTACCGGGACTTGCAGTGCGCGACCAGAAACTTCTCGGAGAAGCTAGGCAGCGGAGGGTTCGGTTCGGTTTTCAAAGGCACATTGCCAGACCCTTCATCCCCTGCCGTTGCCGTGAAGAAGCTGGAGAGCATAAGCCAAGGGGAAAAACAATTTAGGACCGAAGTGAGCACGATCGGAACGATCCAACATGTAAACCTCGTTCGCCTCCGCGGGTTCTGCTCCGAAGGCAATAAGAAGTTGTTGGTTTATGATTACATGCCAAACGGCTCCTTGGATTCTTGTCTCTTCAGGGAAACAAATGGACCCAAGTTTCTTGATTGGAAATCAAGGTATGGTAGAAGTCCATTTTATCTGATTTAGGAATCAACTGAACCAAAAGCTCAGACTTATGGTTGTTTGTAAGTCCATAAAAGGCTAACATCTTGTGGTTGTTCCTAATAGGTACCAAATCGCGTTGGGCATCGCAAGAGGATTGAGTTATCTCCATGAGAAGTGTAGGGATTGCATCATACACTGCGACATAAAGCCGGAAAACATCCTTCTTGATTCCCAAATGTGCCCAAAAGTTGCAGATTTTGGTTTGGCAAAGCTGGTGGGCCGGGACTTCAGCCGGGTGTTGACGACGATGAGAGGAACGAGAGGTTATCTTGCACCCGAATGGATATCCGGAGTTCCCATCACACCCAAAGCCGACGTTTACAGCTACGGAATGATGGTGTTTGAGCTCTTATCCGGGACCCGAAACTCGGAGCACGCGAAAGTGAAGTTCTTCCCTACTTGGGCTGCTTCCCACGTGATTCTCAAAGAAGGGGATGTTCTCGACGTGTTGGACCCGAAGCTAGACCGAGTCGCGGACCCAGAAGAGGTTTCTAGAGTGTGCAGAGTGGGGCTCTGGTGTATCCAAGATGATGAGAATCAAAGGCCCTCTATGGGAATGGTGGTTCAGATTCTTGAAGGGGTTTTGGATGTGAAGTTGCCACCGATCCCATCGTCTCTTCATGTTTTTGGTGGCGATGATGAACAAGACATTGTTTTCTTCACAGAATCGTCGTCCAGCCAAAGCAGCTCACAAACTCATTCCAAGACTTCAAGAAATGCCTCATTGGTAAAGAACCAGTGTTGAATAATGTAAGATGTGTAATCACCTCTATTCAGAAATTCTTATAGATACTCATTTGGATTCAGTTAATATGACAACCCGTTTTTCGTGTATTAGTCGATGTAGTTGTGCTTCTATGAAATAAATCAAACACACAGAAGTGATTTTCATGACTAGTTTAGACGCTAGCATTAGCATTTTTGGCGCATTTGTGAAATCTGAGCTGATCAAATCTTCGCCGTTTTTGGTGCCAATTTCTGTTCTTTATTAGTGTGGCAGCTCCTTCACTATGTTCCCAACTTGTTTTGAATCACACTGTAACACATCAATAAGTCATCCTGCAATGGTACCATGACAACAAATCACATTTCTGGTTTTCATATACTTTGGGAAGAAAGGGAGGGGAAAAAACCACTTATAAAAAAAAACCACTTACAGCATTTAGATATGTTGTGTCAAAGGTTGTTTCTTTATAGCAGTGAAAGTGTAGAGGGAAGAGCTCATCACAGGCAGAGAGGAGAGCCGCCGCGGAGATCAAAGAAGGCTTGAACTTCAATAATTCGACTTCTGAGATATTAAGGTCAGTTGTTATTGTTACTATGTTTTAAAACCACTAAGAGGGAGTGAGTTTGATAGATGTGTACCGGTTTGGGTTTCGAAGATGATCTGTCTCGCCCTTGCCTTGAGGGCCCGCCTTGGTGGCGGGCCCTCGAGCCCGAAGGTCGAGATAAAGAAATCAAGGAAACAAAATGGAGTCACGGACCGCATTCGCCAGCTCAGCGTTCCGAGAATCAACTTCTCCATTCTCTCAATGTTTTGCATATCAAATATGGCACCAGCATCTTGCTGTTTTTTTTGGGTAGTGTACAACAAAGATTCACCACAATGTCAGTTTACTTGGGATTATTACTTTCCTTGGCTTGTGTTAGTATACATTTTTACTTGCCTGAATCTCAGAAATTGAAAACTCTGTTTTTGTCATCTTCAAAGCCAATATGACACAACAAACTGCAGCAAGATTCAAGAACCATTGCTTTTCTTCCTGCATTTTCTTTCAAATTTCACTATGATGTGTGGATATTCGATTTGGAACGTCGAAAATGACAATGCGCTAATTTAATCAAAAGCTCAAACTAGTGATTGTAGGACATATAATGTTAAAGAGTGTCAATGTATGATCTAGGAGGGGGTTGCGGCGTCTAAACGAATAAACACACACACACACACATTGTTAGTTACCGGAAAGGGATGGTACGAGAGGAACCGGTCGGCGTAATTCAGGGCGAGATAGCTTGTGACGGCGCCATAGTGACGGGAAAGTCGAAGAACGAGAGACATGATTTTCCGGCGGGTGTCGACGAAAAAAGCTCCGGCGCCGGAGACGAGGCTCCGGTGATAGGTTGGCGCAGGCATGTGATCAGATTCCACGTTGAAAAGGTAATAGTTGGGGGTGTCTGAAGGAAGGTCGGGACCATGGGGAGTTGGAAATGGGGTTTCCAGGTCAAAATCCGCCATTGATGACGTCTCTGAAGTGATGAACTCCATTGGTTTCTGATTTTCTTTCTTCTAGAAGAATATGATGAAGACCATCAACATTTAAAGATGGCCATTGTGGTGGGGACTGGGGAAGAAGAAGGGGGAGTTATATAGTGATAACAAAGTGAGGCCATAGCTGACTGATGATTCTTTTTTGTTTTTCCCTATAAAGAAAAGAAAACTTTGGAAGACTTCATCTTTACTCCATCTCTTTTCTTTCATTTATTGTATATGTCCTGTCCTTTTCATTAGTTCTTTTTATTTGTCTATCATAGATTTTTTTTATTGTCTTTTTTAACATTTAAAATATCACAATTAGCTTCACTTACTTTATTTATTACATCTAACCTATCTCATTTAATATACGTACTCCATCCATTTTCAATTCATTAAGGGTATTTTGATAAACTTTCACTTTTTCTCAACTCTCCTTAAAAACCACAAAAAAACAAAATGGGAAGATATTATGGGGACAGAAGGAGTATTTTTTTACTTTAAAATTGCTTATTTACGCACTTTAAAATGCTCATTTAGCATATATTAAGGTTTACTATGGACCTTAGGTGCATGTAATAATTTTCTTTTCATAAAGATTGAATCCCAGCCCCCAATGTATCTTAGTACCGGGCTCGATAGTAGACTGGGAAGACATAAATGAAACTATAATTTCAGTATGATTGATAAATAGGTGGCATTTTGTCTTGTTGCGGTTTTTGTACTTTTAGTTTGTTGTTTGCTTTTTATAGAGTTACGTGCTTTATGTGTTGATCGAGCCGGGGTCTCATGGAGACATTCTCGCTATATTCAAGTGAGGTGAGTATATACACATCTTTCTCCGATCCTTTTTTGTGTGATTTTATTGATTGTTGTTGTTAATGATTGATAAGAAGTGAGGTGTGTTCTAGTACATGTAAATATTTCTTGCAGATCGATCATCCTCTTTCATAAAGATTAAAGTCAATCAATTATTTGGTTTAATTCAAAAATGTATATATTCTGAGATACCTTAACAACCTCACTTACGAGTTGAGTTTGGTCCCAAATTCCCAATGATCAAATGATGTTAATCTATAGTAAACATAAGATCATGAGTCTGTCCGGCTGGATATTGTATGAGTGTCCAACGGGCTGGAAATAGTTTGTTTCAATATTCCACGCATTGGGCTTCATACTTTTTTAAAATGTTTGGGCTTTATATATTTAAGGTGATTGGGTTTAGAATTTTTTATATTAATGGTTCGGCCCATTAGGATTAGACCAGACGCCCATTTTATCATCTCTACTCATCCGAGTCTCAACTCCTATCCCACACCAAAAATTCAGATAAAAGTGAGTGCATATAACAAAAAAGGATGAGCTCCATCCTCAAAAGCTCCTCCAGATTCAATCGAACGGTCACTGAGAGAAAGTAAATGGACTTTGATCGCAGATTAGTGGCAAAAAATGAAACATGTACCTGATACCTGCAAAGGTCTTATGCTTAGCATAGTTGCCTCCCAGTGTAATTGCTAGGAATTAAACTCGAGTCTTATCTCCTTCGCACTTCTTGTCTTTGCTTCTGCACAACGCCCATGAGCGGTTGATTTCCATTTAACACTTAGACTGTGTTTATTTTGTTTCAATTTTATAAATGCAGCGTTCAACTGAATTATTCTTATTGTTAACTTGTTGTTACTATGTTTGGGAAAATGAATTTGAAAAAAAAGAAAAAATATGACTTTTTTTTTTGTTTTGTTAGAGAAAGAAAAAAGAATAGTACTCCCTCTGTTCACCCACTTCACCAAAATCCATGCTATTTTAACTTTGGGGCAAAACAAGGAATAAGTTATTTGGGATTGAATTTCCAATTTTACCTTGATGTGAAAGGTAAAAATAAAATGTGATGAATAGACTATTTATGACAAAATATGATGCAATATGTAGAGTAAGAATTATTATGAATGAAAATGGATTTTTAATAGAAAGTGAAAGTGTTTGGTGATAGAGAAAAAATGAAAGAGAAAGAATTTTGGAGAATTAAGGGTGTAAGAAAAAAAAGAATTAGAGGAAACCAACTTTATTTCATTTTAATAAAGAAAAAGAGAAAAACCAATTGATATTATGGCATTTTAAAACATGATGATATTATGTCGTATCAATTAGTGGCGGAGTCAGGATTCAACTCCAGTGGGTGCAAAGTAGAAGAAAAGGTCTGTATCTCGCAATTACCAGAGATGGAGACAATTAAATAACCATTTATCCGTATATCTGATCCGTTATATATAATTTTTCCTAATTTTTTATTATTAGATTTTATTTTTCTATTGACATCTCAAAGTATAATACATTTTTATATGCAAAATATATGTGTAGACACATAAAAATATGTGGTGTGTGTATTGTGCATATCTTTTTACCGTATAGAGTTGTTGTAGAATATTATAAATTATACTCCCTCCGTCCTCCTGTATTTGTCCACTTTCATTTTTACACACCATCCAATGCACTTCTTTTATTCATTTTATCTTGTAATTTGTATATTAAAAAATTATAAAAATTATATATTAATAATCTATATGTTAACACAAATCAAACAAGATCACACATAACTATATTTAGGCTTACACATTGAGAGAATTTGATGAGTCAAAGTGCTTAGATGAACAGTTCTAAAAGCCAAATGTGAACAAATACATGGGGACGGAGGGAGTAAAAAATAAGAAAAATTACTCCGTAACAAATTAAAAAAGAATAAATAATATTTTGACTTTAATTTAATTGAAAATTAAAGGATTTTTTCCATTTAACTTTAAAAATTGGAAACGGATACGGATATAAAATATCTGACGGATACGATTTTGATTTTTAGTATCCGTCAAGATTTGTATTCAAATTCGATAAAAATAAATAGATACAAATCCGATAATAATATACCCGATCCGATTAATATCCGTTTATACTTTACCCCAAGTAATACTTGCAAAAGAAAGGGCTATGGGCAAATTAATTTCTCGAGTAAGGAATCTCCAACCTCCCACGCCGGATCCCTTTTTCCTATGGGAACATGTGGTAGTTGTTGGCGAATGGTGACTTTTATATTCCTTTGTAGTGCAAAGTTGCATCCCCTTGTTTTTTTGGCCTTGTTTGAATGCCCAAAGCTCCTCAATCATTCATCCTTTTTACTCATCTTTTCATATTTTTTTGCCATTATTTTCATATAATTTTGCTTTTGTGTTTTGGATAGGCCCCACCATTTTTCCTCAGGAGCGCTAGCTAGCTAGATTCTACCATAATTGCACAAATGAGCCTACAAATGCAACTCCAAGCACCCAGGATGAGCCCATCCTCGAGGGCCCTCTCGGACTCGGCCTGACGGTCACTGAGAGAAGGTAAATTGGATTTTTATCGTATATTGGTGGCAATAAGTGGAGTCTGCACGAGGTACTTGCAGAAGCCCTATACTTAACATAGATGCCTCCCAGCGCAGTTGCCAGGAAATGAACTCGGGTCTTACCCCTTTGGCATCCCTTGTCTTCCCAACTGTGCAACGCCCACCAGCGCACCCAACAATATATGGTTCTATCAAGAACACCACCGGCTTAAAAGGTAATTAGATGTTAAATATTCATTCTATTCCATAATAATTTTTTATTAAAGATTATATTAGATCCATTAAATTTTAAATTAATTTTGACTTTATTATGTCTGCATTCGTTCAAAATCTAAAATATCTGATAAAACTTAGAGTAGAATTGAAAGAACACATAAGTTACAAGCTGAAAGTTGGCTACAATGTTTTGAATAGGCCCACCATTTCTCCTCGGGTTTATAATTAATAAAGACTCCGTATATATTTGAATCGTAGAACCAAGTAAGAATTTACCCAATAAGCTACACTACTAATTGAATTTATTATTCAAATATGTTGAAGTATACTAGGAAAATGTAGTGATATACTTCCTCCATCCCAAAAAACTTCTAGTTATTACTATATTCATATGTCAAAATAATTATAGTTTCTTTATACATTTTTGTCAATCATTTGATAAAATAGAAATAATCTTGTCACTACTTGTTTTGTAGAACTTTTGATGTAATTTTTTAATATATAATTTTTATTTTTTAATTAAAAACCAATTTTTAACTATTTCTATTTTAAATAAATCTATAGTATAAAAATATTATATTTCAAAACTATGTTTCAAAATGAATCTATTGATAATAAATTTATATGAAAATTCAATATATTTTTCTGTAAAATGCGGTTAAAATTTAGCTGATATGTGTGGATATAACCTTTTTGGGAGTAGATTTAGCAATATCTAAATAAAAGAATACTAGAAACTCACCACGAGTGTTCTGCAAATTACAATCACAGATGATTTATACATGTACAAAGAACCTTTTTGGGAGTAGATTTAGCAATATTTAAATAAAAGAATACTAGAAACCGAATAATCGTCTGTGAACATAAGATAAGTATCGCTTGCATATATATATTAAATAATTTGTGAGTTCTTAGCATGGTCTCCCAAGTAGGGCTGTAAATGGATAACCAAAAATTCGATTACCGTCTGCATCCGTATCCGTTTGTATAGAAAATATTTGCATCCGTTAAAAGCGATTATTATCCGTATCTGATTGGTAAACGGATACATATTTTTAGTGTGCCATATATAAACTTTGCTGAATAAGAATCCCCTAGCCTCTTCTCCTCTCCTTATTTCGTGGAATGATGTTTTTAATTACAGAGTATTTATATTCTTCTTTCTCCTCTTTGCTGCCATGTTCTGTGTTCTACCCCTCCCTTGTACTCTTTCTTTTTTTAGGTTTGCTTATACTCTGTAGATATATCTATTTAATATTCTCTCTGTCCCTAAATAGATTACAATTTTTTTCTCTCTCTTCTCGATAACTTTTGTTTGTTTACGCGATTTTATTAAGTATTTGATAAAATAAAATATTCTTGCCACCTCTTGTTTTGTAGAACTTTTGACGTAGTTTTTTAATATGTAATTTTTATATCTTATTGATATACCAATTTGTAAATAAAATGATTTCAAAAAGTAGAAAATGTTACTCTGTAACCCGCAATTTATAATCAAATTGGGGACGGAGAGAGGATGTTTAAAAAAGGGAGTGACTGCAATTACAGTCAATTACACCCATTGGCTTCGCCACTGGTACCCATGTTGTCAGACTGTATCTCACTGCTTTAAACATTAACAACTGTATTCAAATTTCGGTTCTAGTAAATAAGTCTGATTGCAAAATATAAATGTTGATATTAAAATACATATGATTTGATGGCGAAACGATTTTCTATTGTTGTAAAATATTTGAAGAATACTCTATGTTCTAATATATACTCCCTCCATCCAACTCTCTTTGTCCATTTTTCCGTTTTGGACCATCACACTGTTTTTGTCTATTTTTTTTGCCTTTTTGGTATAGTAAATGTATTATCTTCAAATTGTCTATTTTGCCCACTTCTTAAATATTTCCAACCTACTATCTACCAACCATAAGGATAATTTAGACTATTTTTACTGGTTTATCACAAGTCTTAGTATTTGTGTCAAAGCTAAGCGCACAAAGAGAGTAAAATAGATGTAGTACGTATCTTCGATCTATGAATCTAGTTGTCAATTTTATATTAAAAATATTTCGAATGAGAGATATCAATGTTATCAAGGTGTTAAAACACACAAAGTATAGTCATATTATATAGGTAAACGAGAAGTGACACTTTAATTTTAACAACATTATTCTTTGTTGAAATATTTGAATAATAATATTGCTTCTTGAATTATGGAGTACATGATAGAGTATATATAGGAGAGACTCCTAACACAACTAGGAATAGAGAATGGAAACTAACTAACATACAACATCTAGCTACCACAAATAGGAGTAGGAAACTGACTAATAATCAAACACTACCATAACCAATACTACTAGAAGTACTATTAGTATTATTGTCTAACATCCCCCCTCAAGCTGAACTCTGGCTGAAGCAAGAGGAAGCTTGGACACTAGCTGGAAACTGGAAACTTTGAGAAGAGAGAAGTCTGACATGCGCCGGTGGCTGCTCAGATCACGTCGTTGGAGAAGAGAGAAGTCTGACGTGCGCCGGTGGCTGCTGACGTCGATGGAGAAGAGAGAAGTCTGACGTGCACTAGTAGCTGCTAACGTCGTTGGAGAAGAGAGAAATTGACGTGCGCTAGTAGCTGCTGACGTCGATGAAGAAGAGAGAAGGTTGACGCGCGCTTGTAGCTTCTGACGTCGAAGAAGAATAGAGAAGGCTACTGGAGGTGCCTGTCTGACTGAGGTCCTTGACATTTTTTGTCTTTTTCTTGGATCCGGGCAATGCCCTATTTCCTTCTTGAAGGGGTGAGTTGTAGAAGTCTTATTTTCTCTTTCACTACTTCCCCTCTTGGCTTTGCTTTTGTGATGATTTACTTTGGATTTTTAATGGTTCAATAGAAGAGAAAGAGAAGGGAGGTTGATGATTAGAATGAGTGATTTTAGAGAGAAAAAATAGGTTAAGAATTGGTGATGGAAAAAAAAATTGGGTCTGAGATTTTGATATGGTGAATTGGAGAGAAACAACAATCATTTTTTTTCCTTTTTTTGAGAAGATAGGATGATCTGAGAGATTTTGTGAGGAGTTGGGATTTTTTTTTGAAGAACCATGAAGATGACATGAGAGAAGTTCCTCCTTTGATAGTTTTTTTGTGTGATTTCAACAGAGTTTTTTTTCTTTTTTTTCATTTGAATGGAGAAGTTGATTTGAGGATAAAAAAGAAAAGAGAGAAGAGAGAAGTGTGACGCGCGCCGGTGGCTGCTGACGTCGTTGGAGAAGAGAGAAGTCTGACGCGCACTGGTAGCTCACCAAGAGCGATGGCTCTGATACCAATTTCAACATCAACTTCCATCACCAATTTTTTTTCCATCACCAGCTCTGATACCATGTTGAAATATTTGAATAATAATATTGCTTCTTGAATTATGGAGTACATGATAGAGTATATATAGGAGAGACTCCTAACACAACTAGGAATAGAGAATGGAAACTAACTAACATACAAGATCTAGCTACCACAAATAAGAGTAGGAAACTGACTAATAATCAAACACTATCATAACCAATACTACTAGAAGTACTATTAGTATTATTGTCTAACATTCTTCAATTCATTATTATCAAGAAACACATATGCAACATTTGGGGAGGACTTCCCCGATCCAGCTCACATTTATTTCTTCCTAGAACCCGGCGTCGAATATGGTGGAATGGAATTAAACGAGTAAATTCCCAAAATAGACCTTTGTAATAAGAGATTTTCCCAAATTAGTCCTCAGTCAGTTTTAATTACTTACATGGTCCTCTATAATTGAGATTTATTCCCAAAATAATCCTTTGTAATAAGGTATTTTTCCAAATCAGTCCTCAATAAGTTTTAATTACCTAGGTGGTCCTCTATAATTGAGATTTATTCCCAAGATGATCCTTCATAAATAATGTTACTCAAATGAGGATTAATTGAGGTTATTTTTTTATGCTAAATTAAGAATTAATTCTTAAAATAATCATTTATAATGAAATGCTTTCCCAAAATGATTTTTCTAATTAAAGATGTGTATTTGATTTGAAATTTAAAAGATTTTTTTTAAGTTTTAAATAATTCATAAATTATTTATACTCAATGTATTTTTTAAATTTTACATTTAGTTGTACAGAAATGATTGTTTCAAAAATATACTTTAAATTTGGATTATCAAAATATCAAAATATCTCCCAGTTAATCCTCATTTGAGGATTGATTTGGGAAAACACCTTATTACAAAGGACCATTTTGAGAATTTACTCATAAATAATTTATGAATTATNAGAATTAATTCTTAAAATAATCATTTATAATGAAATGCTTTCCCAAAATGATTTTTCTAATTAAAGATGTGTATTTGATTTGAAATTTAAAAGATTTTTTTTAAGTTTTAAATAATTCATAAATTATTTATACTCAATGTATTTTTTAAATTTTACATTTAGTTGTACAGAAATGATTGTTTCAAAAATATACTTTAAATTTGGATTATCAAAATATCAAAATATCTCCCAGTTAATCCTCATTTGAGGATTGATTTGGGAAAACACCTTATTACAAAGGACCATTTTGAGAATTTACTCATAAATAATTTATGAATTATTTAAAACTTAAAAAATCTTTTAAATTTCAAATCAAATACACATCTTTAATTAGAAAAACGATTTTGGGAAAGCACTTCATTATAAATGATTATTTTAAAAATTAATTCTAAATTTAGCAGAGAAAAAATAAGCTTAATTAATCTTCATTTGAATAACATTATTTATGAAGGACCATCTTGGGGATAAATCTCAATTATGAAGGACCATCTAGGTAATTAAAACTTATTGAAAACTGATTTGGAAAAATATCTTATTACAAATGACTATTTTGAGAATAAATCTCAATTATAGAGGACCATGTAGGTAATTAAAACTTATTGAGGACTATTTTGGGAATTTACTCGAAATTAAACTTCTTCCACCGCATACCCGACAATTAATGTCTTTCCAACATTAAACAAATCGAAAGTCTTTTTTTCTTTTCCCTTTTTTTTCCCATTACACCTAAATGAAACGAGGTTTCTAGCGATCGAGCAGGCCGTCGGCGGAGTCTCGTATCAACTTCCACGCAGCCACCACGTGGCGCTCTTGGGTTAACGTGGCCCCCACCGCGAACCTCAGCGTATACATCCCGCCGACCACCGTGTGCGTGACGTAGACCCGACCCGTCGAGTTGATCGACTCCGCCAGCTTCCTGTTCAACAGGTTCGTATACCTCGGGTCGTCCGACTCCTTCTGCGGGTTGACCCGGAAGCACACCAGGGAAAACGCCCTCGGCACCACGACCTCGAACCTCGGGTCCGATCTCACCATCCCCTCGAACACCTTCGCCAACCGCACGTCGGACCGGATGTGGCTCTGGAGGTTCGCCACCCCGTAGCTCCGCATGACGAGCCACAGACGGAGCGACTTGAATCGTCGCCCCGTGCCCAGTTGCCAGTCCTTGTAGTCGACGACGGACCCCAGGTCGCTCCGTTTGTTCCTCAGGTACTCTGGGTTGGTGCCCAGTGCCCTGACTAGGAGACTGGGTTCTTTGACCCACAAGCAGCAGCAGTCCAAATAGGTCAGCAGCCACTTGTGGGGACTAAGACTCAGCGAGTCCGCTCGTTCGACCCCGTCTAGGTGGTGTCGAAACTCGGGGCATATACACGCGCTCCCGGCGTACGCTGCGTCCACGTGGACCCAGATCTTGTGAGCAGCTGCTATTTCAGCTAGCTCGTTGACTGGGTCCACGGCTGTCGTGGAGGTCGTCCCCACTGTCGCGCACAGGTACAGCGGGACCAGCCCGACCGCCACGTCAGCCTCGATCGCCCTGCGTAGGGCCTGGGGCGACAAGGAGAAGTTGTCGTCCCGGGAAGTTGGAAGGATCCGGATGTTGCGCGGGAAAATGCCGGCACACTTGCACGCCTTCGCGTACGCCGTGTGAGTCTGGTCGGAGCCGTACACGACGAGCTTCCCGACGTGCTCGGCTCCGACGGCCCGCAGCGCGCGGTCGCGGGCGGCGATGAGTGTGCAGAGGACCGCCTCGCTGGTGGTCCCCTGCATGACCCCGCCGCCCGTGCCGCAGAACATGAAGGAAGTCGGGAGCTTGAGCATCTTCGCCAGCCAGTCCATGACCACCATCTCCAGCTCCGTGGCGGCGGGCGACGCCATCCAGTTGAACCCCACGGAGTTGAAGCAGGTGGAAAGCATTTCCCCGACGAAAGCGGCGGAGCTCACGGTCGCCGGGAAAAACGCAAAGAAATTCGGGCTCAACCAATGGGTCATCCCGGGAATTATCTCCTTCTCAATGTCTTTCATAATGGTGTCGAACGGTTCCGGCCGGTAGGGAGCGGCCGCCGGGAGACGGTTCCGGAGATACCCGGGCTCAACCTGGCTCTGTACAGGGTAGCTTTCTACGTTCTTGTAATAGTCAGCAATGAAGTCGACCGTCCGGTGAGCTTGTCGCCGGAACTCTTCCACGCCCAGCGGATTGAATTCACCGATTGTGTTTGACGGGCATGCAACGACGTCGTTCTCATCGAGACTGCCCATTTTTTTCAGTTTCTTAATTTCCCAGTTTGATTAAACTTTATATGTATATGATAGAATACGAATAACTTAAATGATACAAGAAATGTGTAATGTGTGTCTATTTATATATGAAGGAATGGAGGAGGATCAAGTGTAAAATGGATTCATGGAAATGACAAAACTTGGGGAGATTGGAAAAAAATATGGTTGGGGGATTTTAATGCAAGTATTAGTTAGGATATAAATTCCTCAGATTTGATTTATTTCCATGGCCTTTTTATAGAATAATGTTAGAGTTATACCAAATATGTACTCAATTTATATATCATTACTCTCCTCATTAGATATTCTTTATTCATTTTCTAATTTTTTATGCATGTCTAAACTTGGGAGTGTGGCCTACACTTTTGATTTTAGTATTTTTCTTTTTTTTCATCATTAGACTAAATATATGGTAAGAAGAGGGAGACTTACATAAGTACTACCTGCTAAAATATACTTCCTCCGTTTTCAAAAAGAGTTCCTATTTTGACTTAGTGTGAACATATATAAGAAAATGTTAAATTGTAGTTGACTTCCAATTTTGCCCTTGATGTGATGGACAAAAGTAAGATGTGATGGATAGATTTTTTGAGAAAAAATATGCTGTGATAGGTAGGGTATGAAAAGGAGAGACTAAAAGTGGTTTTTTTTAAAAAGTGGAAGTGTTTTGTTGGAAGTGAAAAAAATGAAAGAGGAAGTGTTTATGAGAACGGATGAAGTAGTGATTTTTCCAATGAAATATCATATGTTTATATTTTTCAATGTAGTACCACTGGTCATTATGCACTAATCATTGTTTAAGTAAATATCCATCGCCACTGTCATTGGATATTGTTCTCGTTACTAAACATTATTCAAGTATTATTTAAGAAATAAAAAAGTTTAAGTACTACATTAGAAAATGACATATGTTTTGGTAGATTATAAATAAAATGATATGATGTGACAGATGAAATGGGTTAAGAATTAGTGCGGTTAAAGGTGGTTTTAGAATAGAAAAGTAAGGATTTTTGTTGGACAAAAAAGAAAAGAAAATGAGTTTTTGGGACTAAAGGAGTAGTTAATTAAACAGTTTAATTACTATTATATATTTATATTTACTTTTTATTGTTGAGTGGAATTATAACATTTCTTCGAGATTTCTTTTTGGTTTCTTACACGATTTTATTGAACCGATAAAATTAAGAATTAGGTTTCTCTTAGGCTTTGGGTTTACCATCTACTTCTATATATTGAGTTATAATAATCCCTCTTTAAATAATTTATCAATGAAGAATCAAAATGAGTATTTCCCAAACCCTAATTATATCCCTCACCTGCGGCAGGCCTTTCTCTTCAGCTTCTTCCTCCCTAACTTTTCAACCCTTCTCCCAAATCTGATACTCCGTACATTATATTAGAATCTTAAATAATTGTGCAGTTAATTACCTCCTTTTTTATATAGGAAAAGTTAATTACTATCTCCGTCCCGCTATATTTGTCCACTTTTGACTTTTGAAACTGTTCATCTAAGCACTTTGACTCATCAAATTCTCTCAATGTGTAAGCCTAAATATAGTCATGTGTGATCTTGTTTGATTTGTCTTAACATATAGATTATTAATATATAATTTCTATAATTTTTTAATATACAAATTACAAGATAAAATGGATTAAAGAAGTGCATTGGATGGTGTGTAAATATAAAAGTGGACAAATACTCTGGGACGGAGGGAGTACTTTTTAGAGCATGATAGTTTTTATTTCCTCTCCGTGTCCAAAATAAATTTTATTTTATCATTTATCATACTTGGCTGAAAGAAGACTCTTGTGTAGTGAAAAGTAATGTAGAGGAAAAAAATGTTGTAAGTCATTCAAAATTTTCTATAAAGAAAAAGAGAAACCTTTAATTGGGACATTTTTTTTAAAAAAAGGAGAAGTCTTTTTTCCGAGACACAAAGTAAATATATTTTTAGTTTCTTAAAATACTTTCTCTTTTATTTTTTTTCTCTTTCCATAAAACACTTTAACTTTCACTATTAAAAAACTAAATTTACTCGTACATATCACATCATATTTTTTACTAATAATCTAACTATTATATTTTACTTTTATTCATCATATAAAGACAAAATTAAAAAGTCAATTACAAATAAATTTTCTATTTTAGCTATAAGTTAAAATATGAATAGTTTGTTAAAAGAGAGGGAGTACTCTAGAGACTAGATGTTAAAGAGTATCCCACATCAGAACTTGAAGAGAAAATAAACCGGTATATAAGCCCTTGAGTTGAACTAATTAATCGATTGGATTCAATCTTTTAATGTGGTTCAACTCAAGTGTCTTATTGCCCAATGCAGTTGTCCATACCTCATCCTAAATTCTATCCCACATCGGAACTTGAAGAGAAAATAAACCGGTATATAAGGCCTTGAGTTGAACTAACTAATCGATTGGATTCAATCTTTTAATGTGGCTCAGCCCAAGTATCTTATTGCCTAATTCAATTATCCTTATCCCATCCTAAATTCTAGTAAGTAGAAGTGGAGGGAATGGTTGGAAGTATATGGGGTAATAATGGTTTTTTGGCAGCTTTAACATTTGACAGCTTATGGGTCGCAGGTGGAGTTTGTAGTTATTACTCCGTATTATTGTACTCGCAAAATTAAATCTCTGGACAAAAAAAATTCACATTTTCTATTTTGAAATGTTCTAAAAATATTTTTGCTCTTATTTTTTTTAGGTAACTCCGTAATTAACGTGTTTCTTACAAAGGCACTATTTCTCTAAAAACAAAATTTCACAACACATTTTTTATTTTCAATTACTTTCTTGAACTCCATAAAATCGAAAAAAAAAGTCTTTAAACTTTGACGTATACAAAATTGAATGAAGCATATGATTCATCTTCTTCTTAAACAAAGGCGTCTGTGTTGACTAGATTAAATTATTAGGAAAAAGAAAGAAAGATAGGGATCGGAGTATATATAGACGTATACATTATATCATACTTACACCATAACGCCACATATAGAATTTTTGAGCTACAACACCAATACAGTAATTAAGTTTTATCTCTTTCATAATGTACAAAAGAATTACTCGTATTTTTAAATGAATTTGAACCACTGATTCAACATTTAAATCATTTTGATAATTGGTTTTGAAAAAAAAGTATTTTATTATAATTAGTTTTATTATCATTGATGGATTAGAGATTTTTCCTAATCCAATATTATTTAAACAGTACAAAAAAGCTCAATTTTATCTGGCCCAAGATATAAATCAGATAAATTATTCAAGGCGGAGCCAGAGATATATGGACAGAAGAATATATTTGAAGTAATGTAAAAATATTCAGTGGAGTCCATATACAAGACATACAAGACATGTGCACATGGAGGTGACATGGCTACCTCATGGCATTGTTGGGATGCATGCATATACTCTTCTTTATAATGGAAGGGATCGGAGAGGCCAAGGCCAAATACTCAACAAGTCCCTACTACTATATTTTTCTTCTTCTTCTTCTTTAAGCTTGGAGCTCCATTAATGGCTCCAAGCTCATACAATTATGTATACTAGTATTCTAACCCGTGCGATGCACGGGGTCGAACTAAATTTTTGTCGATTCTAAAACCTTTTCAATGCAATATTTTTCAAAAAAATTATATAATTTTGATATGATTTTTAATACTATAGACAAAAAAGCCAAAGTAGAATAAATAATATTTGAGGAATTGAATGTTTACTCAACAAAGTTTTTTTAATACCACTTTTTTTGATAAATTTTAGGGTATATAACAATTTTGGTATGGTTGCAATGGTTTCATTTGTCATTTGGAACCAATATTTTTGATCCTGTCATTGTTTTGATTCTTAAAACAGAGCTAACCATCAATGAAGAACGAATTGGTTAAAAAAAATCCAACAAATGACAATGTTTGACCTTGACTTTTGTTGATAGTCATTGCAAAGTATAAGACTATTGGGAAATGTCTTCTCTAGAACTTCAGGAGTAATTACATCAAATGGTACCAAATTCATCTAAGGTATGTAAACTTTATCCCCGACTGAATTTCCCAAAACCATAAAAGCATCGATAACGCTCTTTCGTAGCTCTTCAATGATTAATCTTGTAACATTACATAATCCAGATGTTTGGTCAATGTTCCCCAATAATATACTTGGTACCCCCTTTTTAAAAATTATTTTTGTGGTTTTGGGATCTTTGAACATTTGAATTATTCAAAAACTCAACTGTTATCTAATCGTCATCAACACCTACATCTGAACTTGCCTGGCATGAAGAATCAGAACTCGGATACACCATTTCATCTTTGGGAATGAGGGATAAGACATTCATTTACCATTTCTATAACCTCAAGCATGGGTGCAAATAGTGCTCTATCCTCGAAAAAAGAATAACTTTTCATAGTATCCAATAGGTTCAGATAAGTGAAATCCAGTATATTCTTTAGGGGTTAACTTGTGTCTAGAATCATCATCATGGACGGAATTTCAACTTCAGTTCTTCCATCAATCACTTATCCAAGTGGCCGGCCTCGAAAAATGAAAAAATGAAATTGGCCCGGTCCAAAATCTACATTTTGGGCCCTATTTTATTATTTTAGAATACTTATGCTTTCAAATTAATGATGAATTAAAATATGAGGCCATAAAATTTTAGGGGCCCTGTGCGGTTGGCCACTTTGCACACCCTTCGGGCCACCCACGTGTCCAAGCTTTCTATCTCCAACTTTGATTATCCAATTAGAAAAGGCTTGCGTGTCCCTATCTGCGCAAGAGGACGTCGATGAATACAATCTCATATTCTTCTTCAACGTATAAAGTTTACAATACGATCATATTTTTGAAGAATTGATGGTAGTACCTACATTTTCCTCTCCTGAAACTCTAGGTAAAACATGAAGAATTGATGGTAGTACCTACATTTTCCTCATGGCATTGTTGGGATGCATGCATATACTCTTCTTTATAATGGAAGGGATCGGAGAGGCCAAGGCCAAATACTCAACAAGTCCCTACTACTATATTTTTCTTCTTCTTCTTCTTTAAGCTTGGAGCTCCATTAATGGCTCCAAGCTCATACAATTATGTATATGTAAACACCCCCGAGATTAATAAAAGTTCCTCCCCCTTGGGCATGGCACCGCCTAAAAGGCCCGTGGTTTTCTCCCGATTTGGGTTTCCACGTATAAATACTTTCTCTCCGCTTTATTTATTTATTTAATTTCTGGATTTCGCTATTCGGTGCGGTGCCGACCCAGTACCGATTTCATCGGGTCGACACCCCGAAAAAGCGGTTTCCATCAATCATGATATGGGTTAAATATTTCATCTTTAGATTTTATTCTTGTACAATAATTATTTATTATTTCTGTTTAATATTCTACGATACTCTATTCTTTAGGGAGTAGTAATAAATTTCAAATTTTTTATAGTTTTACTTTTTAAGTTTTTGATTTTATTTCCAAGCACATTTGATTTTTTTTGCAAGTAGATATGAATATTTTGGTTAGCCGTCTTCTTCTCCATTTTTCAATTAACGGGTGCGTGTTAATGTTGGGTTTTTTGTTCTTTAGTTTTAAAATTTACTTTTTGGGGTTTTTAGTTTTTTAAAAAGTTAATTCTAGTTTTTGGTTTTTAAACAAAATCTTTTAAAAATAATACTCTGTATATAAAATTATCGATTTGATATGCCGTTGTTTGATATGATCGATTCGCATGAAAGTATGTTATAACTTAGCTTAATGGAGCTTAGCTTATTGGTGATGAATTGTGAATGATGATGGATTGTGATTGAGGACTACGCTAGCTAGTGTACCTAGGTGGATTAGAACTGAACTAAATATCTTGAATCACCAATGTGTCTGATAGGATACATGCCATATGAGGCATGAGTGCATACTTAATGACCTAGGGTTCAAAACTACGACGTACGGGAGTCCGCAACCTACCTCGATATCTGCTTTGGTAGGGACTTAACCCCAACTTTAGGGAATTAACATGGGCTTACTTAGATAAACTCTTCCATGAAGAGTACATTCCTTTTCTTGGAAGAGAAACGTGAGGAGTTCACCAACCTGAAGATGGACAACATGAGCTTGCCCGAATTGATACCAACACACGTTTGACTATCTGGTAGAGTGGCCAGGACTTGGTGAACACCACCAGGATGCGTTATAACAAGTTTTAAGGGCATGTGCTCTGAACTGCAGATCAATATGTCTATGACAAACAAACAGACATGACTTTATCGCCATGTACGAGCAGACGAAAGAGGTGGTTAGGACAAGCAAGGGCTTGAAGCAACTTATGGAACAGCAACAACAACATAGGTCGTAATAGCAGCCCACCCAACAGTTGGGTAGAGCTCCAACTATGACATAAGCCATGCAAGGACGTGCTGATCATAACCCAGACGTTATCCTTAGTATGTTTTCATTCTATGGTTCGAATATGTGCTAGCACTCCCCTTTCATTTGTATTGATGAAACAAATGAGTATTTGCGTTGCCCAAACAAAATCAGTGTTGCTTCACCCGTTGTCACCAATAAATGTCCTCCTCTCCAGAAGGTTGGGTTGACCTCATGAATAATGCGGAGTAATCCGATGTGCCGGCGCATCAACTACTCAATTAAACACGCAAGCCTGGCCAAACAAGATACGCGCCATTAATCCCCATTTGTGACCACCCTATTCCACCTGCGTTCAGTTCTTTCTTTATAAAAAATTATGTACCCAATGTCTAATTAATGATTGCAAGAATCAATGACATTTAAGACTGATACATTTCAAATTCAAGAAAACCACAATGCAAAAGAGAACAAGTCCTAAGGCCTCGTTCCGTTCAACTTATTTTTTCTTATTCTTATTAAAATCAGATCAGATCACACCAGATCAGATCAGATCGAATCAGATTAGATCAG
This sequence comes from Cuscuta campestris, assembly GCA_900332095.2. Taxonomy (NCBI): domain Eukaryota; kingdom Viridiplantae; phylum Streptophyta; class Magnoliopsida; order Solanales; family Convolvulaceae; genus Cuscuta; species Cuscuta campestris. The sequence continues at coordinate 1,017,109 of OOIL02000218.1, forward strand.
ATCAGATCCAATCAGATCAGATCAGATCCAATCAAATCAGATCAGATCAGATCCAATCAGATCAGATCAGATCAGGACTTATTAAAATCAGATCCCATCAAGAATTATTATTATTATTATTATTATTATTATTATTATTGTTGTTGTTGTTGTTGTTGTTGTTATTAATATCATCATCATCATCATCATCATTATTATTATTGTTCTTAAAAATGAAAAAGAATAAACTTTAGAAATAGGTTAAATAGAAAACTGAGAAAGTAATCCTTAATTATTAGACGTCGGAAAAATTTGTTTTAAAATACATTGACAATGTCAATCTAATTCTACTTTTAAAATATATTTTTATTGCTACTTGTAATTTGAGTTTCTAAAGTTTTGATCTTTTATAAGGATGAGATATTTTAATAAAAATACTATCTCTTCTATATATTGATTATCTAAATTTAATAACTTTTTAATGTATATCTAAATTAAATATTTATTCTAATGCATAT